>BRDA01050950.1:0-11461 GCA_036984385.1 Crenuchus spilurus
CCAATATGGCGTAGGCTGCAGGGCTTTTTGATGTCAATTCTAAATACCACCTCATGAGTGCGTGTATTGATGAGGTTAATGGTGTCTTTTCCGTCAAAGACATTTTCTTCATTTATTTATGCTTTAAAGTTAATTAAAGTGGTAATAATAAGGGAATTGTACCATCAATATAACTGGCTGTGAAGTATTTATGTTGGCCTAACACATTCTTTATTTTTGGGGTGTGTGTATGAGTATTATTGTCAATTTATCATTATCGGGTGAACTGTTCAATATAACGCAATATTGATTTTAGGCCATATCGTCGCAGCTCTATGATAACCTCTAGACATTATTCTCCCAGTTTAATATTTATACTGCCAGCATCATCTGTAACTGTAGTTTTGAGATTTCTGGAGAATGACAATTATGTCATCAGTGTTTCCTCACTGAATAGAGCTTCAGCTGTCTTCAGATGTACTGCTACCATTTACAACAGGTGACTCTCAAGTGTTTTTAAGTCAGGGCTGGAAAAATGCTGTACAGGAGCATGTGCTTTAAAAAAAAAAAGACAGAAATGTGCTTTTGCTTTTAAGCTTTTAAGGATTAGCAAACGACTAATGAGCCTCCCTTTCCTCCTCTGTATGCTTACTGTTTGCTCCCTTTTTTTGGATATGGCAACAACAAACCCCACTCAACACACACACACACACACACACACGCGCAGACACTTCTTGTGGATGCCTGGTTTCTATAGAAACCAGTACAGCAGCACCATGGTGTCACTATGCTGCCTGGCAACTACTGGCAGAAGATGTTGAATAAGTAAATCAGAATGCAGTGCAAAACAGCCATCCATACTGAACCAATTACCAAAAATATTAAACACATTTTAAAAGTGTATTTCCATAGATTTAAAGTAATTCATGGACTCTATTAAATGTTTGTTTAAGACAGCAATACTGTGCATCTACTGCATTAACAATAAATGTTCAGGTGACATTACAGAATCTCGAAAGTCAAACAGCATTATATGAGGATAGCCGTCATACAGGAAGACAGGCCCTCAGTCTTCATATTACGGATGAGGAAGGTATTGGGTGTAGCAATCATTACCCAAAATACCTCTGACACATCCACTCAAAAGGTTTTATTATCTAGCTTCACAACCTCCTTTCAGTCAAGCGAGCCCCATTCATACCTGGTTGAAACATTACTTTATAGAAAAGTTGTTGATGTTTAATGATTTTTAAGCTGCTGTGATGATTTTGAGGTGTTTCCATAGTCAGAATTCTCTGTAGAGCTGCTTGATTATGGCAACAACAAAAAAAATCACGATAATTTCAGTCAATATATTGTGATATTACAATTATATTACAAGATTATTCAATGACTGTTTACCAAAGGCTCTCCCACCATCTTGGCTTGAGCTGAAAAAAAGAAAAGGAAAGGGGTGTGCTATGTAACATGGTGCTTATATAGGAGAGATAATAACAGAATGTCAATAAATATAAATGTAATCAGAAGCCTAACAATCCCCAATGTACAGCACATGTCTTCTTTATTAAAGATTTACTGTATTGTATAAAAAAATACTGGGGTAGTTTGTGTGCACAACTGCACATCTTATTTCAGTCCGATTCAATATTTCCTTGTGTGGTGTTTCTGTATCTGAAAAAAAAAGCTCAAATCAAAGTTTTGATACTTTGGCATACTTGGTGCAACTCTTCTCACAAAGCAAGTCTGATAACTCTGCCGATGACTTTTCACAAACTCTTCTGGGCACAGGAAATGCGAGTAAACATGACTTCAGGCTGTTCTGTTTCTTTGTGTGCTGTTAACTCTAGATGAATTACACCTGGATGTATAATGCAAACCTTATTCAGCCCCCCCACCCATTTTAAGGACACTGCTATTCCACATTTTGTCTTATCTTCCTGTTTACATTTACCTCCATTAGGAAAAGATGTGAAAATGGGATCAGCGTGGAAGCATTTTAAATCATTTTTACAGGAGGTCAGGAAGGGCATCTGAATGCTCCGATGGATGCAACGTATTAGTCTGAAAGACCACATCCAATCGACCGAAATCCTGCGTCGAGCTGGCTTATGTGCGATAAAGGACGCATGTCGGCAACATCGTTTGCGGTGGTTTGGTTATGTTAAACGAAGTGAAAACAGTGCTATACTTTCTATCGCAGACCTTGAAGTACCTGGCACTCATCCCAAAGGCCGCCCGAAAAAGACCTGGATGCAAACGATTCAACAAGACCTGAAAGCGTTGAACCTCAATGAACTGGACACAACTGACCACCTAATCTGGCGTCGAAAACTGGCGACAACGAAGCAACGTCCTACCCCGGAACCGGGAAAACGGACGATAAACGAGGATAGATAGATAGATTTACAGGAGGTCAATAGTTTAACATGAAAGCAACAACTCGATTTCCAGCTGGTTAGATAACACGAAAAATGGCCACATATAACATACAGGGTCAATGAAGAGCTACAAAAGTACAGATGCATACAAACACCTACAAAGTAAAGTAGATAACATCAGACGACCAGTCATTTTGTGCATCTGAAGGCTGATATTCAGCCCCGCCAGTCAAGCTGTGCAAGTCATTCAGGATGGGATCAAAACTAGGATCAATAAAGACAACCGGATGGACCTGTATCACAGGCTTGGGCAGATCATGCAGTCACAATAGCCTTAATATTATGAAAAGACACAGTAGGAGTCCTGAAAATCACCAGCCGTTGACAATACGACATACCTGTTGCAGAATGAGTTGACAACTTCACTAGCGCATCTCAAAAATCTAAATATCATGACCATGCATGTAATTTGCGGGGGGCGGGGGGTACAGGGGTTATGACCCCCCCAATAAAGTCACAATTTCAATTTACAAAAACATCTTTCATGAATAACTTGTTAATTTTCTTTATTCATTATCAATTTTGGGTAAAATACTAGCATGTTTAATCATTTGGTAATGTAACCCCCCCTTTCCCCACAAAAACTGGGTATCACATAACCCACTTGGGTCCACCAAGCAGCAGCGCTCACCATTTACTTGCTTGTCAGAGTTGCCAGGTTTGCGGTTTTGATGCCAAATTGGGCTTGTTTGAAAATCCCGTCGCAGGTGAAATTTCAAGTGTGGCGAGGGACGGGTTTTTGGGCTACTTTTAAAAACTTACTGCGGCCGCCAAAAGACAACGAGAGAGACAGAGAGACAGAGAGACAGAGAGAGAGAGAGAGAGAGAGAGAGAGACAGACACACACAGAAGGTGGAGAGAGAGAGAGAGAGAGAGAGACACACATACAGAAGGTGAAGACAGTCGCTAGCTAATATGCCAGGTAAACAGGGGAAATACAGGTATTGCAAGATCTGGGAAAAAGAAAAAGGTTGATATAATGGATTAAAAGTGTTCCTAATGATGAGAAAAAGGCATATTGCAAATATGAGTTCCTTTTTTTGTGCTAATTATGTTACTATTAAATGTTCTTGACTGGGATATAAAACTGTTATAAAAGAACTATCCCTGTCCGAGGATCAGGCCGCCGAGGACCCCGCCTTCGGCTGCTACCTAATCCACACTGCACCGGCCCCTTACGGTTGCTTCTGTGGGTGGTGAACCCACAGGAGTTCGGGCCCACGTCGCCAGTTCGGGCTGGGCCTGGCCGGGCCCCGTGGGCAAAGGCCCGGCCACCAGGCGCTCACATACGAGCCCCAACCCCGGGCCTGGCTCCAGGGTGGTGCCCCGGCTGCGCCATACCAGGCGACGTCACTGATTTTATTGTTGTTGTTTTCATAAGGGTTTTGTGAACTGCTCTTTGTCTGGGCGCTCCCTTAGAGATAGGGTGAGAAGCTCGGTCACTCGGGAGGATCTCGGAGTAGAACCGCTGCTCCTCCACATCGAGAGGAGCCAGCTGAGGTGGCTCGGTCATCTGTTTCGGATGCCCCCTGGACGCCTCCCTAGGGAGGTGTTCCAGGCATGTCCCCCCAGGAGGAGGCCCCGGGAAAGACCCAGAACACGTTGGAGAGACTATGTCTCTCGACTGGCCTGGGAATGTCTCGGTGTCCCACCCGAGGAGCTGGCTAAGGTGTCTGGGGAGAGGGAGGTTTGGGTTTCCCTGCTCAGACTGCTACCTCTGCGACCCGGCCCCGGATAAAGCGGTTGATAATGGATGGATGGATGGAAAGAACTAATAACACTAATGTTATCATATTATTAGTGACTGATAATAAATCCCTTATAAACAAAATACTAAGTCATACACTCATAGTTGTTTTGCCATTTGCTTCAAACGTGTGACAGACGTATTTTGTGCTAGTTCAAGCTTCGGGTTTTAGACTGACTTTGGACTGGACATTTTCGCTGCACCTGGCAACCCTGTTGCTTGTGGAAGCAGCTGCTGGGGGAGTGGGTGTTGTAAGAAAAAATTAAAAGAGCACCAAAAAGTGGACAAAAAACAATTTTTCATTGTTGGTCGACAACACCGCCTTGTAAAAAGCAGAAAAATTTAAATGAGGTAAATGTATATGTATTGTTAGCTGATGATTTAATAACTATGTTGCTGTGTATCAGACACACTATGAATACCCATTCAGGTATTTTACCTAGCTCCGTTAGACCTGCTACTCCCTGCTCCTCCTAAGCTGACAATGAGTCAAAAGAAAAAGATAAAAAGTGGTTATTTGCGCGCACAGTACAGTACAATACCTGTAATATGTAATAAATTAAACCCATTAAACAAGTATATAGTTTTACTCAGTGAATACACACAACATTTTATGTGTTTAGTTATTAATAACTAATATTAGTACTGATAACAGGACTGAAGATGAGAGTCCCATAAATGTCCAGGATGAGACTCGTTAACACATCAGAACGTGTTTAATAGTAAAGAGTTTAATGTTTGATTAAACTCTCACATGCTCGGTGGAGAACAGACTGCTATAAAATACTGTATTTATTATATTTGGCAGGCCAAATTAAAACAGTTTCTTTAAATGTGGAATGAGGGGCTGGAAAATTGGTAGTAAAACAGTGTAATAGTGCACTTCAGTTTGCCTATGTATTCTTTAATGTATTGAGTGTTAGGAACAGTGCATAATATTTATGTTTATAGTTTGTGTTAATACAGTGATGCAATTAATTCATCATTTGTGTTTTTGACTTTCTTTCATAGATAATGGCTTCACTCACAAAATGAATGATTTGAAGCTACCACTGTCTGTCATCTCAAAATTTACAGTGTCATATATGTACATTTAAGCATAATTGCTGAAAATGACGTGAAGGCTTTTAGTCTGCTCTTCTTTAATTACTAATGGCTATATTTGTGGAATTGTGTCGTAATTTCTCCTAGCCAAATTATAGTGCACCAGGTCAATACATAACACTTGGAAAATTGAGAAATATAGGTGTCAAATAATAGATTCTAAAAGTATAAAATTTTTAGGTGCAGAGTAAATACAAAGAAAGTTAAATAAATACATAGTAAAAGCATTACAATGTATTTCTAATACGGTTAACCCAAAATCTCCTGAATCCTGTTAGAAAAGTAAATGATTTAATAAATAAATAAATATGCAATAAATAGGCAGACAGCTCAACCCCCTCAATGTTGGACCCCAAGTTATGCCCTTGATCAATGATCTATATTACTGGATAGGACACACGTGACTTTTGAACGCGCCGGCATGAAGCCTCCATGTTGTGTGGAAGCAGGGCAAGATCGGAAGGAAAACAGCATTTATAAACAACGAAAGGGCTGCAATGTTTTGTGTTTTATCGCTTTACTTATTGGAATTCTGTCAGCAGAGACCAGGGGATCACATTCCACAAGTATGTATTCATTTTAAAATGATTTATTAGGTAAAAAGATCAGACAAAAGTTGAACAAATTAGTTCTCTTTCAAGGACAGTAAAGACATACCCACATACAGTCATGGCCAAAAGTTTTGAGAATGACACAAACATCAATGTTCACAAAGTCTACTGCTTCAGTTTTTATAATGGCAATTTGCATATACTCCAGAATGTTATAAAGAGTGTACAAAAGTACAGATGCATACAAACACCTACAAAGTAAAGTAGATAACATCAGACGACCAGTCATTTTGTGCATCTGAAGGCTGATATTCAGCCCCGCCAGTCAAGCTGTGCAAGTCATTCAGGATGGGATCAAAACTAGGATCAATAAAGACAACCGGATGGACCTGTATCACAGGCTTGGGCAGATCATGCAGTCACAATAGCCTTAATATTATGAAAAGACACAGTAGGAGTCCTGAAAATCACCAGCCGTCGACAATACGACATACCTGTTGCAGAATGAGTTGACAACTTCACTAGCGCATCTCAAAAATTAGGGATGCACCGATACCGATACCAGCATCGGGTATCTGTCCGATACCACGTGCGTGTACTTGTACTCGTATTCATAAAAGTGCTCCGATACTACAGGATCTGATACCAGCGTGATGGGAGCTTTGTTTCCTTCTAACAGACAGTATTCGTTTGCGCCACAAAATAAATAAATAAATAAAATTTAAAAATAAAATTAAAAAAAGAAGACGACGACTACGTACGGCGGCCGAGCTGAACAAGCCACTTCACGGCAGCGTGACTTTAACCAGCCCGGTAGTAGAGAAGGAGCAGCTATGTCCGCAGTGTGGAGGTATTTCCAAGTGAATGAACGAGACGAAAACTAAATAAAAACTAATATTTTAAAACGAAAACTATGACTAAAAGTATTAGACTTTTAGTCGACGAATAAAAACGAAACGAAAATGTCACAGAATGACTAAAATAATGTTTTTGTCCAGTAATCCGCTTTTTAAAGTAAACGCACGTCTGACTTCCTCAAAGCTCCACAGTCAGTCAGTCAGTCAACAACACAACGAGCTGACACAGCTGCAGCTTTGACGGAAGAGAAGAAGCGATTTATGGAGTAATTTCACTTTCACTGCCACACAAAGCAAAACAAAGCAAAGTTTGTGGATGTAAAATAACTGGGAAAAGCACTACTAACCTCAAGAGGTCCTCAGTTCTCACCACCACGAGCTTTACAAAAAGGTAAGCTAACGTAATGTAGCTAGCTAGTTCACTAACGGTGATGATTGTGTATATCTGATATGTTTCATTTCTGAATTTCAGTGTATAAAGGGGAAATGTGTTATCTGTTATCATTATCTTAGGTGTTTAGATTAAATAGATCACAAACACATCTAACTGGAGCCATAAGACACACATACAGGCTCAGTTTCATTTTAATTGTAAGTATTGATATTTAGTAGTACTCATATTGGTACTTGGTATCGGCAAGTACTTAAATGTAAGTACTTGTACTCGGTTTGAAAAAATGTGGTATCGGTGCATCCCTATCAAAAATCTAAATATCATGACCATGCATGTAATTTGCAGGGGGCGGGGGGGGGGGTACAGGGGTTATGACCCCCCCCAATAAAGTCACAATTTCAATTTACAAAAACATCTTTCATGAATAACTTGTTAATTTTCTTTATTCATTATCAATTTTGGGTAAAATACTAGCATGTTTAATCATTTGGTAATGTAACCCCCCCCTTTCCCCACAAAAACTGGGTATCACATAACCCACTTGGGTCTACCAAGCAGCAGCGCTCACCATTTACTTGCTTGTCAGAGTTGCCAGGTTTGCGGTTTTGATGCCAAATTGGGCTTGTTTGAAAATCCCGTCGCAGGTGAAATTTCAAGTGTGGCGGGGGATGGGTTTTTGGGCTACTTTTAAAAACTTACTGCGGCCGCCAAAAAACAACGAGAGAGAGAGAGAGAGAGAGAGAGAGAGAGAGACAGAGAGAGAGAGAGAGAGAGAGACACACACACAGAAGGTGGAGAGAGAGAGAGAAAGAGACACATACAGAAGGTGAAGACAGTCGCTAGCTAATATGCCAGGTAAACAGGGGAAATACAGGTATTGCAAGATCTGGGAAAAAGAAAAAGGTTGATATAATGGATTAAAAGTGTTCCTAATGATGAGAAAAAGGCATATTGCAAATATGAGTTCCTTTTTTTGTGCTAATTATGTTACTATTAAATGTTCTTGACTAGGATATAAAACTGTTATAAAAGCACTATCCCTGTCCGAGGATCAGGCCACCGAGGACCCCGCCTTCGGCTGCTACCTAATCCACACTGCACCGGCCCCTTACGGTTGCCTCTGTGGGTGGTGAACCCACAGGAGTTCGGGCCCACGTCGCCAGTTCGGGCTGGGCCTGGCCGGGCCCCGTGGTCAAAGGCCCGGCCACCAGGCGCTCGCATACGAGCCCCAACCCTGGGCCTGGCTCCAGGGTGGTGCCCCGGCTGCGCCGTACCAGGCGACGTCACTGATTTTATTGTTGTTGTTTTCATAAGGGTTTTGTGAACTGCTCTTTGTCTGGGCGCTCCCTTAGAGATAGGGTGAGAACGGGAGGATCTCGGAGTAGAACCGCTGCTCCTCCACATCGAGAGGAGCCAGCTGAGGTGGCTCGGGCATCTGTTTCGGATGCCCCCTGGACGCCTGTCTAGGGAGGTGTTCTAGGCGGAGGAGGAGGCCCCGGGGAAGACCCAGAACACGTTGGAGAGACTATGTCTCTCGACTGGCCTGGGAATGTCTCGGTGTTCCACCCGAGGAGCTGGCTAAGGTGTCTGGGGAGAGCGAGGTTTGGGTTTCCCTGGTCAGACTGCTACCTCTGCGACCCGGCCTCGGATAAAGCGGTTGATAATGGATTTTGATTGATAAATTTCAAGTGTGGCGGGGGACGGGTTTTTGGCCTACTTTTAAAAACTTACTGCGGCCGCCAAAAAACAACGAGAGAGAGAGACAGAGAGAGACAGAGAGAGACAGAGAGAGACAGAGAGAGAGAGAGAGAGAGAGAGAGAGAGAGAGAGAGAGAGAGAGAGAGAGACATCCTGAATCCTTTTTGAAAAGTAAATGATTTAATAAATAATTTATTAATAAATAAATAGGCAGACAGCTCAACCCCCTCAATGTTGGACCCCAAGTTATGCCCTTGATCAATGATCTATATTACTGGATAGGACACACGTGACTTTTGAACGCGCCGGCATGGAGCCTCCATGTTGTGTGGAAGCAGGGCAAGATCGGAAGGAAAACAGCATTTATAAACAACGAAAGAGCTGCAATGTTTTGTGTTTTATCGCTTTACTTATTGGAATTCTGTCAGCAGAGACCAGGGGATCACATTCCACAAGTATGTATTCATTTTAAAATGATTTATTAGGTAAAAAGATCAGACAAAAGTTGAACAAATTAGTTCTCTTTCAAGGACAGTAAAGACATACCCACATACCTGTACATGTATTGATGCTGTATTATGTATAGATCAGTACCTACTACAGGGTTCCTGTGAATGCTTGCAAAGTCTTATAAAGTCTTGTATACAACCTTGGTCAAAAATAATGTCTATAATGTCTTATTCTACAGATGGAAGTCTTGCTATTTCTTATATGAAATATTTCTCTTCAAGACATTAATTGGCTTGAATACAAGTAGTCAGGTATAATTTAAAGGTGTGAAAAACTTAAACATTAAAAACCTGGTGCCTTTTAGTTGGAACAATAACACTAGCAACAAAATACAGGATTTCCATGAAAATTTATTACAAGTATTTCAATACTGTAACATTAAATTAACTCGGATGATAGCATTGAATATTTCTACATTTACATTCTACATTGTATTTACGGAGGTCTCCGTGTTCTTTATTTTGGATTAAGACAGTCGACAGGTTGAAAAAATTTATAATTTGTGTAGAGTCATCGGTCAATGGTCATATCAGCAAGGCAAGAAAACATGACTATATTTATGTCAATGGCCATGCGATAGCAGCATTACACAATTTAATTTTTTGTCTTCTTTGTAAATAACGTACATTTTGAAAATCTGATAATTATTAACGATTTTACAGCCATTAGAAGTCATGTAAGCAGTAAGGTCTAGAGAAAATGTCAGCTATGACAGATGTGAGAGCCGATCGTAGCCTAACATGTCATCAACCATTTTAATACTTTGATTAATGTTAAAGAGCTTTTTATCCTCTTTGTAAAGAGCTTTAAATTTTGAAAATCTGACAATTATTAGCGAAGTTAGAGCTTTGAGAAGGCAGCAGTGCAGGCTATGTGCCATTGTTTACAAGCTTCACTTCCACACAACATGGCGGCTCCATGATGTCACGCTGGCCTCAATGCTAGCAAATAGGCGGTGTCCTATCCAGTAATATAGATCATTGCCCTTGATCATGACAAAGTTTTGTTCATAATTTAATTTGAAAAAGTAAATTGTCATATTTTATATTCATAACATGTAAAATAATATTTCAAACTTTTTTTTGTTTACTTTTGGATCACTGACTTATAACTCATGAAAGTCAGAAATCCGGAACCACAGAATATTAAAAAATTCCAAACAAAACATCAAACAAAAAAAAAAAAACATATACAACACCGAAAGGTCTACATTCTGACAAGTATGTTCATTTATACACTCAGTACATGGGGCTTCTTTAACACTTCTTTAATTACTGTACCAAAGCAGTGCAGCATAGAGGGAAATCAGTTGTGGCACTGCTGAGATGTTATTGAAACCCTTGGTTGCTTTTATAGTGGTTATCATCTTGTTTTGTTTTGCTGGGTCGGGTATTCATCTTCTCTGCAGATTCCCTTTTAGGGCTCAGGTTGGAGAGTTGGCAGACCAATCAATCACAGTAATAACATGGTCAGCAAACCATTTGGTAATAGTTTCAGAATTGTGGACAGGTGCTAGGTTTCTGGTTCAGGATTGACTTGATATTAGGAATGCAGCAGTTGTAGCCCCTTTCTGGTCTGTGCATGATGGCTCTTGATGCAATGACAAGAGCCTCAGTCCGAGTTCTTGGTTCAAATTATCTTGACCATCCTTTCAAGGCTGTGGTCATCCCTTTCACATGTGCACCTTTTCCTACCACATCTTTCCAGGCAATGTTCAATCAATATGCTTTGATTCAGTACAGTGAACAGCAAAACACTTTCTGTGACTGTGGTAATGTAAATCCAAACAGTCAGAGGTTCCTAGATGTTATTTCTGATGTGGTGCAGATGGTGAAAGAGTAACATGAGTCCCAGAAAAAGTAAGTGCAAAATACCTGTGTTTATTTAGTGTCGTTCCCAAAAATATCCAAACAAAAACTGTATAAAAACAAAAATAAACAAAGAGCAAAGTATTTACAATATTTAAAGACTGCTTTGATGGAATGTAGCTACCATCAACTCTAGAGAAACCACCGAGTAAATCAAAAACCTTTGTCTAAACTTTATTTATCTCCAAGTGCTGCCAAATGTAAATGTCCAATAACTCCCAACTCCTCTCCCTTAAGGCCAAGTAAAAAAAAAGAATTGGTGATCATCCCCGCCCGACCCTCTAAAAAGCACCCGACCTTTTTTTTTTTTTTTTT
>BRDA01050956.1:6513-27124 GCA_036984385.1 Crenuchus spilurus
TGTGTGGATGTCCCCAATCTGTTACTTTCACTTTGTCGACAGTACAATCACACCCTCCAAAGTACCGATTTAACCTGGTCAGACCACCGGTTAGAAGTAATTACAGTGTAACGTTTTTAGCCATGAAACCTCCCACACTAACATGACAGCTGTTTCACTTTCATTGTCTAACCCCTGTAGGTGTGTCTAATAGAGAACAGTGAGTGAACACAGTTTTTAACATCTCCAGCAGCTCTAACAGCACCACCACCACATCAGTGTCACTGAGAATGATCCACCAGCTCTGTGGGGGTTCTGATTATTGAAGAGCAAGAAAGGAAGCAGAACGACTATAGTCTGTAAGTGGACCTGTATGGTCAGTGGTGCTAAAATGGACAATGAATCTACATACAGGGTATGTGTACCTAATGAATAAGCCAGGTGTGAAGTATCAAGGTCATTAGTGTTTTATAAAAAATGGCAGAAACTTTCCATTAAAAGTTCAGCATATGATAAAGAGTAGACAGTGAATCTGTTTCTCGTTAATATTGGAAATATGATTTTTGTACTTTGTGTTTCTGGGTAAAGCTTGGCAGATGTGTGTGCTTGGCTTCCTGTCATCTTTGCAGGGTATAAAAATGAAGAAATGCACATTACTGAGGATCTGGCAGAGTCTCGAGCCGAGTGTTATAAAATATTGCTCTAAACTGTGAGTGTTTTGGCTGATTTTATGTTCCAAACACACTCTGCTGAATTTTCCAGCGTGGAAAAGTAAAGATGAATCTGTCCTGTAATTGGACCTTGCTGATACTCACATGCTTGGGAGAACTGGAACATTTGTTTGATAAGGAAAGGATGAGCAAGTAAGGTAAAATGGCCTACACTGGAATGTAAAAAGCTTATAGAGCTGATATACAGTCTGAATTAGTCCAGATTGGAATGCACTACACCTACAGTCAATCAGCTGCCGGTTCTGGTCCAAATATGCTTTATGGGTCACTTGTAGCAACGGTGAGTGACCCAGTTGTAGAAGTTAAGTTTAGGTTTTAAGTTCTGGTCATGTACAGCATGGCCTAAGTACCAAGTCTTATCAAAATATGACCACTACTGGTTTGGTCCACCAGATGCCACATGACCTGGTGATCTCTGACACTTTGCTGTTCATTACAGAGGTTAACTGGTCTGCTGTGATAAGTCAATTGCTATGTAACACTCACCAGAGTCGTTCATCTCTGGCATCAATGAACCACTGCTATGACATTGGGAGACACTCAGTGTATGAGACTCAGTACACCTTCACTACAGAACATCACACACAGTTAGTGGTGTCTGAGATGCAGCCTCCACCATGCTTTACAGGTACCCTATTATCATGTACATGCTTGTGCTGTTGCATCTGGTAGACCTGCATGCAAGACAGGGAGGAAGAGAGAGCAAGAGAGAGAGGGAGACATATACATACAGACACACACACTCACACAACATAGCAGAGCGTAACACTGTACAACCAACCATATTAAATGTTTGAGCTCAATTTCTATTTTATTTCTAGTTGCATTGTTTATTCAGCAGAAATGAATTGAAGGGATACATCCATCAATTCATTATCCCACCCTTAATCTTAATTCTTATCAGGCTCATGATTAGTCCCCTACCCTCTCACTGGGCGCAGGGCAGCAGTAATCAATCAGTAAATTGAGTAGAAGTGTGTTAATGAGAAGAGCTGTCGTTGGGGATGTTGTGATTGCTTTTGTTCACCACTAGATGGCAGAAGAGTTTGAGTTTTATTCATAGATGATCATCAATGATGGTTTTAAATAGTTTCATGGCATATATATCCTGGAAAGCAATAATGTACAGATGAATTACTTCACTCATTCAATAAATCAGAAGTGCAGGGTAGAATTGACTGTTAAACTTTTGATTTATCAGTCCTTGGAGAAGTGTTCTCCCTAATTTCTTTACTCACAGGGCTGAGGGCCAATAGGCACTCTGTATTTACAGGCCAGAGGAGATGGAAGGACAGCTGATGGTGTGCTTCTTTGATTAAACTTGAATAAACTACAAGAAAGTTGGAGAGAGTGAGGATGTATTGGGGGAAGAGGAGGTTGGAAGAGGGCAGAGAGAGAGAGAGAGAGAGAGAGAGAGAGAGAGAGTAAATAACAGGTCCACTGCTGGGGCTGTTGAATTCCATGTGTCTAATAACGCTGCAAAGCTACGTGGCAGTGCAAAGACATCTGTACAACGTAAGGAAGGGGGGATGGAAGTAAAAGACAGAAAGGAGGAGACTGGGGAGAAAAAAAAGTAATTTAGGTTGAAGGTGAAGAGCTCCTCCTGCACCTCCCTCTCCCTCTAGTCCAGCAGGACCCTGACCCCTGTTCTCTCTCTCTCTCTCTCTGTTTCTCTATTTCATCTTTTTATCTCTGTGTCTATCATTCACTCGCTCTTTTTTAGTCTCTCACTCTCACTGTAGAGCAGACAAGATAATATAAAGGAACACTATGTGTCCAAAAGTCTGTGGACACATGCATCCAGCTACCTTAAGTAGGCACAGACACAGATCTGCAGACCCTATTGGCACCATGCCTAATGCCAGGCATTCAAGAGGGGTATAAACCCTCCCAGAATTGAGCTGTGGAGCTCTGGAAAACCATCCAATACTTTTGGGATGAGGTGGGGTTGTGATCATCCAACATCCTGGATGCTATTGGCTGAAAGCAATCAAACTCTCAAACAATGCTCCAGAATCCAATAGAGAGCCTTGTTGGGACAGCAGAGGCAGTCCAACAAAAGCAGGATAAACTCTTTTTAATAGCTTTGATTTCATAGAAAATAAATAAGCAGGTGTCCCAGAACTTTTTTCCAAGTAGTGTCGCTTAAGATTATTAAGGATTTAAGTAAATGACTGTTAAAACAGTTCCATCAACAATAAAAACAAAAAAGGCTTGAAATATGTCACTTTATATGTAATGAACATAAAAAAATGTGGTGATATCACATTATGACCACCCCAGGTTTGTTGCTCCTGGATGTCACAGATGCCATGTGACAGGGTTTACTGAAAGTGAGCACACCAGTCAGTTGTAGCAGATCGTTATGATAATACCTGTGAAGCATGGTGGCGGTAGTATCTCAGAAACCACTAACATTGTGGGATGTTCTAGAGCTGCCATAGTGAAGCTGTACTGAGAATGGACTTGTGTACATTGAGTGCTGTCAATAGCATAACACTGGCCGTTGATGCCAGAGGAGAACAAAGGGAATCAACACACCAGTTAGCCTTTATAATGAACAGAGGTCAAGGATCACCACTGTGCCAAAGGTGGTTATTCCCACTATTAGGTAGGTGTGCATAATATTCTTTGAGCTTATGAGGCCTTTGCTTATCAGCTTATACAATGAAATAAATTGAAATTCTACATTGTATAAGAGCTCAGAGTTAGGGAACCAATCTGAAGTTCTTGAGCAAGGCACCTAACCCTCAACTGCTCTCTGGGCACCATGCATAGAGCTCAGAGTGGGTGGAGAGTGGTACAGAGCTATTGATGCACCACAGTCCATGCCATGAAGCCCAAGGGTGGTTACTGCCACTATTAGGTAGGTGTTCATAATGTGATATGAGCATGTTTATGACAGTTTGAAGTAAATTATAGACAAAAATGAACTTCCAGAATTCAAGAAATGGAGAACTCTTGACTATAGACAGATCATGTGAGTTTGTTATTGTGTGTGTGTGTGTGTGTGTGTGTGTGTGTGTGTGTGTGTGCCCTTTCTGGCACCACATAAAGAGGATGGATTAACAGGAATGGTGTGGTTATACAGAGCTCTAGACTCCAGCACACTTTACCAGTGAGAAGAGATCAGACAGATGAAAATCTCCAGGCCCAGCTGGTGTATAGACATCTCACCCTGAGCTGACTTAAAGGCAGGGATTACGAGGTAGGCCGTGATGATTTCAGGTCAGCAGACACCTGAGGACCATCTCCACAGCATCTACAGCAGTAACCAGATCACCACAATAGCCACCGTGACCTGTTGGTACCGAGTATTAGTCGTGCGAGGGCTGAGAACGTGTCTTCCCATCCTGGTTTGGACCGGACTCTCGTATTATTGAAGGCAGACTGCGTGGATGGGCATAATGGCTAAATTCACTTGTCATGGTTAAAGAATGTCTGCAGGGAAAATGAGAAAGAGAGAAGCAGGATATTAAACCACACCCTGGAAAAGGACGCAGACAGACGGACAGACTCACCACCTCTAAAACAACAAAGGCTCAGGCCAGCGCTCCAGTTCACTGAAGCATAAAACATATGGTCAGAGAAAGTCAGGACTACTTTTATTTATGAAAGGGATGCATCTCTCCATCTGAAGTGCAGGTAAAGACATTCGCTTGACCTCTCTCGGGCTGTACTGCATCTGGATCTCTGAACAAACAGGCACATCATAGTCTAAAATCATAAGTGCAGTATTATATGTGATGGTGAGTAAATGACTATAAACAGTATAAACACTGTGTATCTCTCAGAGCTACAGCTGCCACATTCCTAATATCAACACTCCTGAACCAGAGACAACATCACAAGTGTCTTACCTGGACTAAACAGAACCAGAACTGGTCCAACATCCTCTTTTCTTTACATTTCATTAGTAAATCAGCTCCTAGAGTCTGAGACACACAATCCAAGCTGTCTGAAGTCCAGTGTGCAGTTTCTGCAGTCTGTGATGGTTTGAGCTGCTGCTGTTGGTTCACTGTGTTTAGTCCAAAGTCAACACCTACCAGGAGATTTTAGAGCACTTCATGCTTCCATCTGCTGACAAGCTTAATGGAGATGCCCAGCAGCTGCCCACAGTACCAACTACTACTGACCATCATATTACTGTCAGTAGTAGTCCAAAAACAGTCCAAAAACATGTAGGTCAGGTGTATTTGGAACTCTAAAGTGTGTGTGTCTGCTCAATGATGGATTGGTACCTTGTTCCGGGCTTGGCTATGATAGTGTAATGCCCTTCTCTGTGCCCAGTGAAGGGATAGAAGACTCACTGCGACCCTGGTCATGATTAAACAGAAGATAATAGATGGATGGATGAACTTTCTGACATCTCCATATGCATGTACACTCTGTATTACATACATTATGATGTCACTGAATAAAAACGTTTGGGCAAATTTTGTTACTAATCGTGGTCCTCTATATCTTTTTCACAACTTTTTTTTTTATCGGATCCTGTATCCATCCTGCTGCTGCTGCATCCCAGCTCTGCCTCGTTCTTGTCACGTGCTCGTTTATTTGTTTCCACACATGCTGTTCTGTCACCATGTGATTCTGTTTACATTTTCCACGTGTCTTGTCCACATCAGGTGTCCACCTCCAGCAATGTCAAGTGTTGTTTAATCCATCCCTGCTGTCTCATTTATGTCCGATTACATTCTCCATAAAAGCCTTCCCAGTGTTTCAGTCCTTGTCCGTCATTGTAGTGTCACCATGTTTATGTATTGCTACTGCCACAGTCTGTTTTTGCTTTGTCAATAAAGGCTTGTGTTTTGGATCAACACTGCTTCCTCTCCTCCCTACTACATCCACGTTCTTACAGATACACTATGGTATGTTGATCTTAGGTGAAAAATAAGACAAATGTAAATGTGATGAAAAATCACTTTATGTTGAATCACATTTATTTTTAAATGAGAAATCCATTTGCATAGTTAAAATATAATACATTACAACAGAAACCTAAACAGTCATTTCATTTTCTCTTTTTAGAGTAATTTTACCTGACAAACAAAATTGTGAGATGAATTGAAAACATTTTTAAAAATGTTTCTTAAAGGAACCCAAGCCAAGCAATAAATCAGATTATATCACGTTTATTGTTACATCACATCTATTCAGGTGTGCAGGTGAGTCAACCCCCAGTGCTTTAACACATATTTTATATATGTGGTCTGCTGAGTCTTAAGTCTTATTTTTAAGAGGGTATCATGGATCTCACTTCATAACCATGCATACTAATCTGTGCTACAAGCAAATAAGCATTAACATAATTAAAAACCTATTAAATATGCAAATGATGCAACTTGCCAATGTAATTGCACACAACAGAATTTGACCTTCGCATTTAACTCATCAGTGCAGTGAAACACACACTAGTGAACACACTAGGCTGTGAGAACATGTGCCCGTAGCAGTAGGCAGGCCTGTCCACGGCACCCGGGGAGCAGTTGGGGGTTAGGTGCCTTGCTCAAGGGTATTTCAGTCATGACCTGCCCGAGAATTAAACCTTCCAATCA
This sequence comes from Crenuchus spilurus, assembly GCA_036984385.1. NCBI lineage: Eukaryota > Metazoa > Chordata > Actinopteri > Characiformes > Crenuchidae > Crenuchus > Crenuchus spilurus. Next base: position 12,782 of record BRDA01050956.1, read on the forward strand.
CAAGACCAGACCGTTAACCACCAGGCCACAGCTGCCCTTAATTAATATTAATGTTATTAGAATTAAATTGTCTATACTGTCACATAAACTAATTAGAAAGTGGAGAAAATGGGGAGAATTTAATTCAAAAAGGTAATCTGTCATTTTATATACATTAGACATAAAATGACAGACACATTATCAACATTAAAACAAACAAAGGCTTGAAATATGTCGGTGTAAATGTAAGGAATATAAAATATATGAAACTTATCCACCATGTCCTCATGGTTGGAGATGCACTAGTGTACATGTACAATCATGAGCTGGTGCAATTCCAGTAGCCACAGTGAGGTGGCACCTGAGTCGAGAAAGCAGAGAGAAAGAGGGAAGAGGAGGAGGAGAAGGAGACAGAGAGGGGGAGAGGGAGAGACCATGGGAGCCAGACGGACCTCTGTGTTCACACACTCCCTCGTACAGACTTGCACATTTGCATATGTACACAAGCCTTTAACCAGAGAGCCCACTCTCTCTCACCATCCCACTATCACTGTGTTTCTCTATGTCACTTTCTCACTGCGGTGGTTAAGACATTTAATGCATTTGCAAGTCATGCAGGGATGCAGACACACACTGTGGGACCGTACATACACAAACCTGTGTGTTTTCCACCCAGGCTCTCTTTCTGACTGTCCCTGCACACACACACACTGACATATAATGGTGGAAAACCAGGGGCTCCACAAGGGGGCCACTAAGTTTTGCTTTTCAGGACACTTCTCCACATCCACAGCCTACACAGTGACTGCGTACCTGATTTAATATGCAAAAACTCCACTTGCAATGCAAATAAATGCATATATTACACTGCTGATAGTAAACGTTTGTGTTGTTACCATCTGTAGGACAAAAAAGCTAAACGTTAAATAGATAACAGTCTTTATTATCTGGTTAGACTCTGATTTGTTTGGTATTTTTGATATTTTAGCATTTATTCTGATATAATTATCAACCAAGATGCATTATTCTCAGCAATAAAGAATGTGTATTAAATCACTACTAATATGTGATTAAACAAGATGTCATACTTAATATGTGTTGAGTAAACCATTCAGATGTTAAAACTTGTGCTGCCTTAAAGGTTAAAAATGATCCACCACCATGTTTGGCAGCTGGGGAACCCTCCTGAAAATTCAAAAGTAAACTTAAAAAAAAAACAACTTTCTGCTACTTTTAAAATGTTTATACATTTGTGGTATATTTACCAATAATAATAATAATAATAATAATAATAATAATAATAACAAATGACTAGTAAAAAAAAAAAAACTATTTCAGGTGCATTGTATTGAAAACAAGTCATGTCCACTTAATAAATCTAATATTTCTGCTCTGTTAAAGAGAGAAAACACAGATATTCACACAGTTAATAATGAAGGACTAATTGTTTCTTCATATAAAATAAAATTTATGTTTTGAATTTCAATAAAACTGCTTTACTGTAGATGACTAGTGTAGATGGGTCAGAATGTTAAAGCTATACATGCATTAATATAGATTATATATTGGTCTGTGCTGTCTAATTGAACAAATTGAACGAATTGAACTAATTGAATTTCTTTAAATTGTGCTTAAATTGATAATATTACCCATACATCACACAATAGTATTGCAAGCTACCATAAGTAGAATTTTAATGTGTTTTAATGTTCAGTTAAGCAGCACAGACCAAACAGACAGTGGACTGTTTTACCAAGCATCAGTTTATATTATTATATCAAAGAAAAATCAGAAATCAGGACCTTGAGTACATTAAATCATATGCAAATGTCTCTACAGAGACTCAATTTTTTTACTTTTTAATGCACAGATACTGCTTATTTGCTCAATTTGATAAACTGGAAAAAGTAAAGTTATTGCATATGAAATATTTATTTGAATTGTATTACATTTTCCAGAATGTTCACTTCAGAAATATTGCCATAAAATGTGTTTAAAATGTCTAATAAGTGAGAAATATGCCATTTATATAGTTTATTCCCTATGTTAACTTATTTTCCCAGTCAGGATATTTAAGTAGGTTACACATGGGCTCTGGTTGGGATGGTACATGAATTTTAAATGGCACCATCGGCATTTTAAACCCCTTTTTAGGGGCGTTAAATCACAAATGGTTTAATCCACTCTCTCCTCTCCCTCCCTGCCTATCTTCCTAAAGCTGTTCACGAGCACACACTTCAGTGTGGTTGGTTTGCAGGTGAGTTCAGTGAGTGAGGTTAGTTCTGATGAAGATTTCTGTACTTAATCACTCAGTCAGTACCAACACATGATGATTAACAGCTCTCCTCATGTTTATTGAGTAACACATCACTCTTTATGTTAGTAATGTTAGGTAAAGAGATACATAACTGACGTTTTCTATGAGGCTAATGTTATAATTATAATGTTATTAATGTTATAGAATTAGAAAAGAAGAACAGAAGACATGATGAGATAAATGATGCCCAACTCCTAATGTGTCTTGAGGTGAAGGTGAATGGTGCAGGGTCTGTGGGGCTGCTATACTCACTGGGTGCTTAACACCCCTAAAGCTCTGTTCCTAGAATCACCCCTGACTGGGACCCAGATGGGCTGCCTATATTAGAAAAGTGTGGGCAGCCCATTAATTCATTACGTATCAGGCCCCTGTGGGCATATATCAGGTTTTGTGCTTGGTTTAAGGTGGGCTCAGTGTAAAACACATTAACTAAGCTTGCTTGTACTCAGCTGGGCTGCTCATATGGACCCCACATGGATGTGTTGGCTGGGATGAAATTCGCACAAGTTAACTAACAGCTGCTGGGTTTTATATAATAGGTGGCACAGAGGTCCAGACATCTGACGTTTTGCACTGGGCACCTCTTCTTCATCTTTTCTGTATAAATAAAAGCTCATTTCCTAACTTATCTTTAGTCTTTCCATTTCTCCAGACCCAAACGTTGTTCTCTTTGTTGGAGATTTAGAGCAAAACAACCCGGAGCAGCCCAGCCTGGGGTCATTTCATGTGAGGTAAGTCTTAAAACAAAAAGGTTAAAGGTGAAGCCCTTGTGATTCATGCCAGACTCCCCAAATCTGCAAATATCTTTGGAGCAATAGGATTGACCACCCCCAAGCATTTAGGTGGCTTGTTAAAAGCTTTACCAGAATTCCAGACCACTGTTAAAAAGGGCTTTTGTGTAACAATGTGCATGTATTGAAATGTACCGTACACCCAAAAACTCACAAAAATGTTCACTTGTGTTCATAACTGAGTTCAAGAAGGTAAACCGTCTTATTTTATATTTACTTTAAACTTTATTTTTAAATTTTGATCAGGGTGGCTTACAGCTCAGTCACAGTAGTATGATGGTCAGTAGTAGTTGGCACTGAGGGCAGCTGCTGGGCATCTCCATAAAGCTTGTCAGCAGATGGAAGCATGAAGTGCTCTAAAATCTCCTGGTAGGTGTTGACTTTGGACTAAACACAGTGGACCAACAACAGCAGCTCAAACCATCACAGACTGCAGAAACTGCACACTGGACTTCAGACAGCTTGGATTGTGTGTCTCAGACTCTAGAAGCTGATTTACTAATGAAATGTAAAGAAAAGAGGATGTTGGAGCAGTTCTGGTTCTGCTTAGTCCAGGTAAGACACTTCTGATGTTGTCTCTGGTTCAGGAGTGTTGATATTAGGAATGTGGCAGCTGTAGCTCTGAGAGATACACAGTATTTATACTGTTTATAGTCATTTACTCACAATCACCATCACATATAATACTGTATTTATGATTTAGTAAATAGTAGTAGTATTCTCAGTTTGTCTATTTGATCATTTTCTCTCTCTCTGTGTTCTCCTCTCTGCAGGAAGTGTCCTTGGTTCGGCTCTGTGTTGCCATGGTCCCGTTTGCTTTCTCAGACAGATTCTGTGAGAGGAGGCCGTGGGGTTGCTGTGCTGAGTCCATTTAACATACAACTATTACAAAACACTGCTGAGCCTTTATTCTCGTCGTTTTTTGTTCCATGATGGGAAAAATATGCTCCAGGACAGAGTGTTTCCTCTGGAGCAGACATTACCTAAGCGCCTTGAACCATACACTCCATTTCTTTTGTTAATTGAACCCTAAACGTCCGTCAGTAGATGCTGAGGTGCTTCATTAGCTCAGTGGAAAACCGGCACTGACACCATGCTGCCTTGGCGTGGCTGGTGGAGGGTTCATGACGCAGCTTTTCGAGACATTTAAACCGCTCTGGAATATACAAATCAGTTTGTAAACTTCACAGTCGTGTCCACTTGCGGCTTTCCTGTGGCTCGGTTAACCACCGTGTGTATTCAGTGATTCATCTCAAAGCTCAGAGATCACACTTCCTATCTTACCTTTTAATCTAACAGGCGCAAAACCCAATAAACAGAGACTGGAGAGTTTTAAATGAGAGGTGCTGGCTTTACACCTCCTTTTAATTGGCCATCTTTCAGCATTTTAGGTTACTTCAATGGTGTGTGTGTGTGTGTGTGTGTGTGTGTGTGTGTGTGTGTGTGTGTGTGTGTGTGTGTGTGTGTGTGTGTGTATTTTGAAAAGAGCAGCGTTGTTGTTCTTTTGAAGAGGAGGTGGAACCAACATAACTATCCTTTAAAAGAATATACATGTGTGTGTGTGTGTGTGTGTGTGTGTGTGTGTGTGTGTGTGTGTGTGTGTGTGTGTGGACAGAAAGTTCTCATAATGATAGGAATGCATGTCAGGTCTGTAAAAGTGGGGACATTTTGCTGGTCCTCATAAGCAATTGTGTATTAAATAAAATATTTGTATTAAATTTTCAATATTTTTTAATCAAAGAGCAGAAGCAATGACCTTTGGTTGCTAAGGTTAAGTTTAGGTTTAGGTTTATTTTTATTCAGTATTACCCACGTGAATGAAATGTCCTCACTAGTATAGCACTACCACAGTGTATCTGTGTGTATGCACCAGCTTTATGTCATGTTGTGGGGACCAAAACCTGTTAAAACACTCAGCTTGTGGGGACCTTTTTTCTTTGCAGGACAACAATAAAAAGTTACACTTATATAGCACCTTTCACAAATCCAAGGATGCTCTATAATAATGAAATGAGCACAAAAAAGTGTGTGTGTGTGTGTGTGTGTGAGTGTGTGTGTGTACATGTGTGTGTGTGTGTGTGTGTGCACGTGTGTGTGTGCACGTGTGAGTGTGTGTGCGCGCACGTGTGTGTGTGTGCATGTGTGTGTGCATGTGTGTGTGCATGTATGTGTGCATGTGTGTGTGCGTGTGTGTGTGTGTGTGTGTATGGTATAGGTGTTTTGGTTCTCTGTCTGGGCTTTGATGGTGATGTTGGCACACACAGACTCATCATTATCATTGAGGTCTACATACCTCCCTGTTATGTCTCTACTCTTTCTCTCTATCACTGCTAAAGTCCCTCCGTTCCTCCTCTCCAGCAGTCGTCGTTTTTCATGAATGTTTTCACAGAATATTCCAGCACTTCCTGATGGTGAAAAGACACCAGAGCGTTCCACGCTAGGACAAAGAGAAAAACAGATAGATCAGGTTTTCTCATAGACTGTGCTGTACTTTTAGACTGGACTATAGTAGAGATCAGTATATATGCTATAGTACACTCTAGTCTTAAGTAAACTACACTAGACTATATAGACTATACTAGACTACAGCATTGCTGACCAATTAGACTGTACAGACTCCTGGCTATCCCTGGAAAGCTCAGATCCAACACACCTGACACTCTGAAAGTCTTATTTACCTGATGTACATTACAGTAGACTGACAGCTAGATTATACTTTCTATAGCAGCGCAGAACTAGTGTAAATAGAAAACAATAGGCCATTGGGTCACATGTCAGTATGTTGAGTTTCCAACATGAATTTACTACACTGGTTCATGTAAAACAGTCCCAAATAGTACATCTTGACCTGCTTCCTCACATAAAAACCTCCTGTTGAACATGAATCAGGCCTGCCCCACTGCGAGCCAATAACAAGCCACCAAGCTTACCCGAGCTGCCAGATCACTCGCTCCAAGATCAGACTCTCATTATCATGAATCAAACTTGACCTAACAGCAAGCCAACAGTGACACACACACACACACACACACACACACACACACACACACACACACACACACAACCTAGCTGAATTGCTAGCTCAAAGCTCAGATGTTCAGAGGGGAGGGGTCGGTGAGCCGCAGCAGATGTTTCAAATGTGCATCACAAGGGATCAGCTTCCAGCCAAAGCAGGAAAGAAGGAAAGTCCCTGACGTACGCTTAGCGAAGAAGGCGCTGTACTAACTACAGAAAAAAGGTGGTCTGTGGAGATAAACAAGAGAAACAACTCAGTAGGTCAACATGAATTTGGTAAAGAGAATTAAAGTTACATAGAGGTTATTGCAAACAAGTGAGGGCCCGGTTCTGGCCCACACTTACTACTTTCATTGGCCCAAATACTGCAGTAGAACAACAGTGATGTCAAAATACAGATGCTACAATATAGCCTTAATTTAACCCAAGTTAAAAAATAATTCTGGGATAATACCCCTAGTTGGCTATAGTTGGGCCCAAAAAGAACCAAACATCTCACATGGTAGTTTGTATTTGGGTCACATGTGGCCCAGAGTTCAAATGCCATGACAAACCTTAAAACACAACTGCTACAGCTTTTGGGCCAGTTTTGGGCAACAGTATACTGTACCTGCCATTCCCTGACAGCAAATGAGTGATGGCCCAGTTGTGGCCCAAAGGTATTACTTTCATTGGCCCAAGTACCGCTGTGGAATGATGATAGTGATGACTTCATTAAAATCCGGGTGTTGGAATACAGCCTCAGTTTAACTTGAATTAAATGAGCTCAGGGATTGTCAACTTGGCTGACTATATTTGGGCCAATTTGGGCCCAAAATAGAAATGGAGTTTCACATGATAGGTTGTATTTAGGCCACATAATCAAATGCCTTAAAACCTTAAAACTGGGCCAATTTTGCTCCATAATATACTCGCCATTGTCGTAAATGCTTTAATTGGGGCATATTTGGTCCACAATCTAGGGTGTATCAGGGAAGGTCATGTATTGTACTACTAAAAAATCTAAATCTTCTTTATTTTTAGGGCAAATGGCATCCTGGGCAAGGAAATCACCACTATGCATGGGCTGAATGCTTTGTTCTGCCCAGCCTTTTCAATATTTCAAAATGGATTTGTCCTTTTTACCAGAAAAATATAAATACAGTATATGAGCACCTTGATGTGATAGTGTTATATTACACTCTCACATTTCCCATTTACAGAACCATTCATTGATAAGCTCTTTAGTAAGATAAATATGGTTGTGTGGCGTCGCTTCACAGCCATTAGGATTTAGATTAAAAAGTGTGAAGACGTATACAAGTACAGGCTGACATAGAAGAGAAATAGAAACACTGATGGATGAGATTGGTAAGCTGAATCTGCGAGTCAAAAATGTCAGCACTTTCATGTTAGAAGTCAGGCAGTACTGCCAAATTTACAAGCCAAGAGTGACACATATACAACTTAACCAAGTTGCCAGATCACTAGCTCCAGGGACCGAGAAACAGCATGAGCTCACTGGTACAATTTGAAATGCTGAAGGAACAAATGCAAGTAATTATGGTTTACAAAGGCCTGGAATCTTCAGTGTGTTTTAGTGAAACAGTCTGTTACCTGGGTTCTATGGTCAATTACATTGTCAGTGGTGTTTACCTAGGTTCTCCTGTCAATTGCATTGTTAGTGGTGTTTACCTAGGTTCACTGGTCTATTATGTTGTCAGTGGTGTTTACCTAGGTTCTCTTGTCAATTGTTTGTCAGTGGTGTTTACCTAGGTTTTCTTGCCAATTGTTGTCAGTGGTGTTTACCTGGTCAATTGCATTGTCAGTGTTGTTTAGCTAGGTTCACTGGTCTATCGAGTTGTCCGTTGTGTTTTCCTGGGTTCTGTGGTCAATTGTGCTGTCAGTGGTTTTTACGTAAGTTCTCTGGTGTATCATATTGTCAGTAGTGTTTACTTGGGTTCAGTGGTCCATCGTTTTGTCAGTAGTGTTAACCTAGGTTCCCTGGTCAATTATGTTATAAGTGATGTTTACCTAGGTTTTCTTGCCAATTGTTGTCAGTGGTGTTTACCTGGGTTCTCTGGTCAATTGCATTGTCAGTGTTGTTTAGCTAGGTTCACTGGTCTATCGTGTTGTCAGTTGTGTTTACCTGGGTTCTGTGGTCAATTGTGCTGGCAGTTGTGTTTACCTAAGTTCTCTGGTATATCATATTGTCATAGTGTTTACTTGGGTTCAGTGGTCCATCGTTTCGTCAGTAGTGTTAACCTAGGTTCCCTGGTCAATTATGTTGTAAGTGATGTTTACCTAGGTTCTCCTGCCAATTGTTTTGTTAGTTATATTTATTGAGGTTCTCTAGTCAATCGTGTTTGCAGTGGTGTTTACCTAGGTTCTCCTGTCGATTGTGTTGTCAGTGAGGTTTACCTAGGTTATTTGGGTTATCATGTCAGTAGTGTTTACCTAGGTGGTCAGTTATGTTATCAGTGGTCTTTGTTCGTGTCCTTTTGTATTTATTTCATACATCTGGTTGTAATAATGGTTCCTCAATATCTTTCTGTTTCTATCTTGGTCTATCTCTTCACTGAAATGCAACTTTTTATTTTTACAAGCAGTGTTGATTTCAGAAGGATATGAGAGAGTTTGGAGAGACATCTCCAAAGGACATTATTGCACCTCTGTGGTGCATTTTTTTCTGTCCAAGGACCTCATGATCTCCACTACAAAGTGTGAAGTTTTCAGACTGAATAAACAGGAACATGTGCAAGAGAAAAAGGTTGGGTCACTTCTTTTTGACCCGTCAGCTGGAGATGAGATGGAATAGACAGATACTGCCATGTCATGGAAGAGAACTGATCATAAACTAACCCTATAATTAACTTTAGATACTCCAGGTTGCATGAACCCAGCCATATTACACTACTAATTATATGTCAGATGTTTTAATTGCTGATGTTCTGGCTATCAAGAACACATATCACGCTTGGAATAATATATGTCCTTGTGTTCTGTCTGGTGGTTAAGGGGTTAGCAACACCACCGGGTGCTTTTAGGCCTAGCAAAGGGAATGATTTTCCCATCCACAGCTATCATTTTGGGAGAATGAAGAACAATGTTATGGGTGCTGTTGGGATGTTTTTGGCCACTGTATGTTTTGAATAAGAGATCTGTGTGAATATATAAGCAGATTGTTAGCTATTTGTTTCAGTTTTGATTTGCTGAGAGTTTTCAGTGGATGGTTATTCAAAAGGATGTTTAATACTTTCTCACTTACCTCAGATGCAGTAGTCAACCAGCCAAACATGTTAGGAAGCGGTCCAATTTTTATGCTTAGCAAACGGAACCGGTTAGCCGGTTAACCTCACTGATAACTGGTTTCCTTAAGACTACACAGCTGTTTGGTCCCAATCTCTCGAGTTCTCTTCACATTATGTATGTGGAAATGCTCTTACTTCCACTATTAAACATCCTCTACTGGATTTGATTTCACCAAATATTTAAGTAATCACCGATCACGATCATTCAAGATTTTTTTCTGACCACATTCCTTCCTGGAAGATGATGTCCCCCCCCCATTGTCCTTCCACTTTTTAGTAATGTTTTGGCCAGTTCTTAACATGATTTTTCATCCATGTACAGAAACAAATATCTAAATTTTTCATAATTTTCACTTTGTGACATAATTTGAGAGTGCTCATTTTTCTTTACATTGTGTGTAAATTTCATAATGACTAAACCAAAAAAAATGGCCTAAAAATACTTTGAAAGACATCTGGTTCCATTGATGTCCATTAAAAAAATAAGTTTTTCCCTCCTCCTGTAAATTTTTCATTTTGGAGGATAATTGGTTTTTACAAAAAAATGAGAAACAACCACATGTTGGAAAGCAATTAATTTCTTTTCCAGTCAATGACTCTAATTCTAAGCCTTGTGCAAGATTTTAATTATTTTCCATTCACAGCCCAGATCACCTCCAGTCTTTTGGATTTCTGGCAAAATGGACAACATCCAAGCAGCGGGGGAGGTATGATTCACCATTAGCATTTATGCCATGGGACACACTGAAAGTGCTGCAAAACATAAAGGAGGGGGTTACACTCCTCCGGTGAGACTTGTATGGAGACTGTAATTTGTATGAAGACTCTCATTATGTCTTATTTTACAGTTTAGACATCAAACAAATTGCACAGAGAAGATAAACTCAGACAATGTGCATTGTCTCCTGCTCTGCTTATCTTCAGTCCCGACACCAGCTCAGAACCACCCAGGTCGGCTTCAGAGAAGCATAAATCAAGCCTTTGCTAACAGCGGATTTTACACAGTGACTGTTGGCCTTCATGGTACATGGAGACAAAGATGGAGACTGTTATAGATGTCCATCTCACTCTCAAACACACACACTTGCTCAGCTTTAGATAAAAAACAAGCCTAGCCATGGCAGCATTCCCAGGCCTCACATATACAAAGGAAGTGTTTTGTCTGGCAGTTGGTGTAACCAGGCACTCTGGGCGGCCATCAGAGAGACACTGACGGAGAAACACTGCTTTCCTAGATGGAGGGAGGAGAAAGATGGCTGACCTTTTATTCAGCTAAGCTCCAGGACTCTCCGCCCAATGGCTGGATAGACTCGGGATCAGGAACATGGCTGCAGATCTGCTGGGTGGTCTTCTATTGAAAGCATTTGAGCCATTTGTGCTATTGACTCCCATATGAAGATAAACTCTTGTTTTTTATTTCTATACAATTTCTACATAATATAATATAATTGCTCTCAGAACAAAACAAGCAGTGGGCAGCCCTATCCATGGCATCTGGGGAGGGTATCCATGGCAGTTGGGGGTTAGGTGTCTTGCTCAGTCATGACCTACCTGGGAATCAAACTCGGTCACATGATGAGATCCCTAACCATGGATGCCCCATTTGGGCCACATGTGGTCTGATTATGTCATGATGAATTTTAAACATGACTGCAACAGTTACCCTAAATACACTCACCATTGTCATAACTGACAAATAAGTGCCTTAATTGGGCTGTATATGGTCCAGAACTGAGCAGAACCAATTGTTAAGAGCAGTTCATACAAACCTGCCAAAAATCTAAAGGGAAATATATGGTGAATACAAATTATGTAACCTAGTCCAGGAGCTTCAGGATAAGTTTTTTTTGCCTAAAGTAACCTAAGCTTTGTTCAGGGCAAGACATACAATGGCATGTTAGTGTCCCAGCTAATTACACTGCTGTTACAATCTGTCCTTGAAGTCATAAGCTGGACATAGTGGGACTATTTTAATACCTGCATCATCTCTAAACATTGTGTGGTGTAGCTGTAAAGTAGATGGCCAACATGTCAATGTGGTTCACCCTGCCTTTGAAAGTGCTAAAGCGGGTTGACACAATGGTCCTGAATAATGCTTCAAGATGTGTGGGATGGAGCTTTTTGGTAGGGATGACCGAGGCTGAAGACTGAAGCCAAGGCCTCGATAAAAATCAGCAGGGACTGCAGAGGTCTGGTAACAATAAACTGATGGGAATGCTGATTTGTGGAACAGGGAGCCAGAGAGTGAGAGAACAAGAGAAGTAGACAAAGAGATTCTAAATCAATACAATGTTTATAAGAAAATGAATGATACCAGTATTGGCAGTATTTATACTGATATGGTCAGTGGACAATGAGTGGAGATACAAGGCATATGTACCTAATTAAATGGCCAGTGAGTGTATATGATGTATACAACAGAGAACATTTATACAAAATGTTTTCATCAGCTTGTCCCAAGATCCAGAGCATGCAAGTATGCATTATATCTGAACAGTGTTCCTGGGCGTTAACTGGAACGGGCCACGGGCCTCAGTTGTTCAGTTTTTGCTCAGTGAAAGTTTATTTCTCTAAATTCACAAATTCCTCAAATGTTACCTAATACATTTCCTATCTGTCCTCTGTGTGTGTGTCAGAGACACAATGTTACACAATCAGATGTGTGGGGGTGGGAGCATCTGCTTATATTGTTATCACTGACCATTTTCCAGAGGAGCCTCAACAGAAGGTTATTCTATCTGATGCACTCAGGATTTTCAGCTGACCTGGGTCTAAAGTGGCCCTGCAACGCACATAGGGTTTTCAGAAGCATTTTTAGACCAAACACCTCTGATTTGTTTAATATTTTCAATAAAAACAAGTACTTTAAACTTGTAAATTTGTAAGCAATTTGTAAGCTGAGATAAATACATGGCCTTCATTTGCGGCTCAAGACACTCAGTACAGAATGTGCCAACACATTAATGAGCTACTTGCACAAACACATCTGCATTTTTCTTATAATCCCCCAAAAACTGTGTTTCTTAGATTTATTTAGACTTTAATTTCATTGCAGATAGTTCTGAACACAATACATTTCTTATTTTGACTTACATAACGTAAATCCATTGTTTACTTCAATTCTATATATGATATACATCCATTCTTGTGTTTTAGACCTACAACACATTGCAAAAATATAGGCCCAGTAATGAGGTAGAGGATCTTCATTTTGTCAACAAATGTATGAGAACATTTTGAAATGTTTAAAAACAATGTACCTCAAAGAGTAATTGGAAGGGATTTGTCACAAGACTGATGAAAGCCAGAAAGTGGACTCAAGTGCCCTCTGGAACGAGGCCCTGTTTGAAGAAGGTTGGAATAAAGAAGGTTGGAATAAAGTGCAGAGAGAATAAAGTGCAGAGAGATTACTAAAAAATAACAGAAAAACATCTGCAAAAAAAGTCGCAGCCGGGGGTGAATGAGTGCAGTGGAGATGGAAATGCGTGGTGCACACATGCTTCTACTGCCCTCGAAGGGAGTAGTAAAAAATGAAACTCTGAAAATGAACAAAACTTACCTCAAGGACACTAAAAGTAGAGGCTCTACCCTTTCCTGAGGTGCTATGTGACCTGAGGGGTCTAAACAGAGGGTGGGGAGCCTTGAGAGGGACTGTGGGTGAGTAAGCCACCTTGCCGGAATGCTACCTCAGCAACAGGAGCCCACTGAAAGCCAACAGGAGTAGGAAGAGCAGCCATTATGCACCATGCCTTGAATTATGGCTCCTGGCTCTGATTCAGTTTACCAGTGGGGCTCCTACTAAGGTAAAATAAATATTCCCCAAATCTACCCAAGAAAATTATAAAGACAGCTACATCCCTGACTTCCTTAAATTAGACTGAGAGGAGGCCATGGAATGATAATTAGTGGATACAAATCGGGAGAGAGCTGGACCCCTACAAATCCTGTCTGCAGACAATGAAACTGAAATGGCTTGATGAATGGAATGAAATTAATGAAGATGGCTCCGCTCCAGCTGAGTGTGATGAGCTGAATACTGGCTCTGACTAATAAAGGGACAGGAGCTCGCCCCAGCAACCAATCGCTGCACTGGAGGAGGAGACCCAGTAACTATGGAAAGAAAATGCCCCATCTTAACGGCCAATCGCCACTCCAGAAAGGTACAATCGCCATTCCGTGTGAGTGGTATGTACTTAAACGATTTAGGGAATCTGGAGAAATTTCAGTGCATAAAGAGCTCAGATCTAAGCTGAACACAATACAACACTGAATCAAGACTACTGTTTTCAGTAGATGTCTATAAGAACTGCTGTCAATAATGTGCAAGAAAACATTCAAAATCCATTCCAATAAGTGTCAGAACACAACTATGACATGAATAAAATACCCAATATCAGTAATGAACATCCAAGCAAATGCTAACATTATCTAACTTTAACACTGTGAAAACCGTTTCCAACTGCAGATCTTCCAATGAAACTATAAACTACCCAACAAAGTAAATGCATTACATTATACATTATAACAGTCCCAATATTTGCCAATATTTATGAAATTTCAAAACGGTTTTACTAAAGAACAATTCTTTTTGCTCCACAGTTGAGTACAAATACAAACTGTCTGTTTAACAACAAAATATCACTAAATACATCCTGATTTATTTAATGTATCAATATTTCTGGAGATTACTGTGGATACAGAAGAAAAAGTTGCCTTCTATATACTTTTTCAGATATCTAGAAAGTATTTGTGGGAGTGATTTGTTAGAGAAAACGTCATAACATTGAGCTGAACAAGTATGTCAAGGAGAACCTCTAAGATACAGATACTGAAAGCAAAGACGCCTCCCCCTCCTTCATTACCAGTTGTGTGCTTTTATTTGCTGAGACTCTGCTTCCTGACACAGCATTACTATTCAAGTAATGAGTTTTACACACACACACACACACAC
>BRDA01050957.1:0-34144 GCA_036984385.1 Crenuchus spilurus
CAGATTAAACTTTTGATCTGTCATCTATGTTCTATTACGAATAAAATATTGACATTTGCCATCTCCACATCATTGCATTCAGTTTTTATTCAGTACTATATTAGTGAGGACATTCCATTCAAGGTATTAATACTGAGTAAAATAAACCTAAACCTAAACTTAACTTTATAAGCCAAAGGTCAATGCTTCTGCTTTTATTTTCCCAAAAAAATGTCCCCATTTTTACAGACCTGACATGCATTCCTATAATTATGTGGACTTTCAGTCTCCATCAGGGAGAAATACAAGGACACATTCACACACAACACAGACTTCATAACACAAATCCATATATGCTTTCTGTCTTTTACACACACATCCATACACACCATTCAGCGAGGAAAGTAAACAGTGGTAGGAAGTTTCAGACATCACACTGTTTTATGAAAGTGTGTTTGAGGAATACCAGTGACAGGGCTGCCATCTGTAATACATACACTCTCCACACAGGTGGCTGTTAGCATTGAATCTCATTGACTGCAGTACGGCATGTTAGGCCTTGTGATGCTATATGTAGCACAAAATTTGGGCAGCACGGTGGCTTAGCACGTTCGCCTCTCAGCGCTGAGGTCTTGGGTTCGAGTCTGCATCTGAGCGGAGTTTCCATGTTCTCCCCGTGTCTGCGTGGGTTTCCTCCGGGGTCTCCGGTTTCCTCCCACAGTCCAAAAACATGGAGATCAGGTGAATTGGATACTCAAAAAATTACCCTGGTGTGTATGTCTGTGTATGAATGTATGTATGTATGTTTGCCCAGATATGGTTGGCACTCTGTCCTGGGTGATCCCCCTAGTGCTCGATGCAGTCCTCCAGGTGGACGGTCGCTTCCGGTTGAGAGTACGCTGTGCGCAATTGGCTGCCGCTTCTCGCCGGTGTGTGAATGTGTGTGTAAATGGAGTGTGTTGATTGTAAAGCATCCTTGGGTTTGAGAAAGGCGATATATAAGTGTAACAATCGTTCATTCATTCAAAATATGAAATTATGTATAAATATTGACAAATTATTATTTATATTTTATTAATAATTACTAGTTACTATTCATAATATACTAATAATAACTATTAAATGTTATTATGAATAATAAAATAATAAAAATTAATATTAATCATTAATAAAATATTAATACAAAGTACATTATTATATATTATCTATTAATACTAACCTGTTAAAAGCATATAGCATAAAATTATCATCCAATCCTCAGACACACACTCAAATGTAAATATTAATGAATTTTAATATGAAACCTCTGATATTAAAATACATCTAGCTGATGTGACACAGGCAGAACAAACGCTCAACACGTTAACAACAACTTTCAGGTGAAAACGGATTGCCGGCCAAATTGCAGTCTAGATTCCATTTGAGGGAGTGACAGTGGTGATGGCCAATCACATGTTAGCAAGAAATGGCAGAGCCAATCGATGAGCTTGTGGAAGCCTAAAGGGAAACCGGCTTGGATTTCAGCTGGGTCTCCATTTAATATAGCGTAACATCTCACTCAAGCGAACCAAACGGAATAGGGAAAGGGGGAGACTAGTTTGTGAACAAAAAGCTTCTCCGTTACAACAAAAACCCGGATGTTTGTGAAATTCCGCCTGGACATGTTTTTACGTCTCAAAACGAGGACATGTGCACGTAAAAGAGGACGTCTGGTCACCCAAGTTAAGGTAATAAAGAACAAACATTTTAGTGTACAATGCTGTAGTCTAAATAGCAACTTAGCATCGTAGATGATCTTGTCTGAGAATGTCCTTAGCATATGCAGCTTTTAGCACAGGCATCATATCTGACAGTAATATCTACCTAGTATTTTACGAGAAGTGACCAATAGAATTACAAGACATGCTACTAGCTAGCCTGACTGCTGCTTAGCACTGTGAAAGACACTTTTTTCCCCCTATTCGCAAACAAACAACACATTATGACTGCGTATCAGAACATAAACCCTGGACTTGGTCAAAAGTCCAGGTCCAGTGGTCAAAAAAAGAGACAGGTGATTATAGCTACAATGCTAATGTAATTAGCTGTAAGTAACAGAAGCTTATCTCTTACCAATTACCATCATGCTAACTTTGTTAATTAGCATCTGGAAACATTAACATTTTATCTCTCATTTATGGTCCTTTCATTTAAACGTTGACTAGTTGAAATTGTTTGGCTTCAGGAAAATTTGTTCTCTGGTTGTTTTGTTACACGTCAGCATGCCTGACGGAACTGTTTAGCAGTTGTTTTTTTCAAGAGTAATGATCTTAAAAAACAGGGGAGGATGCTTAAAAACGATCTCATTTGGACCACAGTGTTCCCTAATGTGTTATTGTTGTACACAGTCTGTCTGAAGGCTATGGACTGTTTTTAATCTCACTTAACCAGGTTGCACCAGGTTTCAGGCCTGAAGTATTGCCTATTGTTGTTCGCTCACAGTATAATACGTTCATTAAGACTTACATCAATATTCAATGAACATAGAATACAGGTTGCATAGATTAATCGCATATGTACAGAAATTAGACTTGGCAGTTTTTGTACAAATTCACTTTTCAACTATAAATAAGAAATGTAGGTACAAATTATCTAGTATTTTACCAGAAGGAACACATAGAATTGCAAGAGATGCTACTAGCTAGCCTGGCTGCTGTTTAACAATGTAAAAGAAATTTTTTGTCTTAACCGCTAGACTCAATATTTAAAATTCCCCTCAAAAATAAAAGTAATTAGATTTTTTTTCCTTCAACCAATGTTGAGACCAAATGAAATCTGACTAAATTTTCCAAGATTTAAACCACATTAGTAATTGACTTTGAATCTTAATTGAATTGGATTTATGCACTTGTGACATGAATGATCCTATGTTCCTATGTCCCATGACCTGAAATATGCGCTAAGCATCTGGCAGAGCCTAAACAGCTGTAATAAAGCCTATAAACTTTAAAAAATGTATATCCAGAGGCAACCAGTGTTGCATATTCATCAAATTACGAAAAGCTGGCAAACCTAATTCAGATATTATGCACTTTAGATGTCTCATAAATACACACAATATCAGCATTAATATGAGGTCAGTGACATTACCAGCTCTGAGAAAATGTTACGTTTTTAAATGGTTGTAATTTCACACTAGTACGTAATGTTCCCAGGTGACAGTCCAATGATCAGTCCTGGAATGTCCCATTGACGGCTAGTCCTAGCTAATATGTTCCATATAGCATCACTAATCTTGCTTGAAAAAGTTCCCATGAGAAAGAGACGTATAGAATTACAGCGAGCACCTGCAACTTTGGCAGTACAACTGGCTCCATATGATACAGTATTCTGAGGAATGAAGGGTCAAGTCCATGTGTCAGAGTTGGAGGCCAATTTAGCAATGGCTCTCAAGGTGTCCTGATGTGATTTTAATAACTGTCTTCTGTCAAAGTTGAACAACTCTTTCCAGGGAAAAGCTGCAATATTTGAATCCACCGAGCCATGAATACATCGTCAGAGGTCCTCAAAATAAATTGCATGACTTTATAAAAGCACAAGCTCTAATTTGACATATCCAATGGTGAATTCGTATTCTTCATGATTTAGCGAAGCAATGCAGTATTTCTCCATGACTCAGGAAGAACAGCTTGGGTTTAATCCAGCATCTCAGCGTGCTGCCCTCACAGACATGGTTTCCACATTAAACTGTATATTTGTCTGATTTTCCCATCTCAGGTTCACATCCTGCTCCACTTCTCTTTGTGTTACACATCCTTCACATCAGACTGCTTTCCAGCAGTGGATTTCTTGCATTCTTGCCATTCAGAATGGGAATCTGACTTGCATGTAACACATAGCTTGGTCCTCGTCGTGTAAACGACTGCCAGGAACTGGCTTAGATGGACAGAATTAGGGTATTCTGTACAAATGACTGGCTCACTTTACTTGAGAAATCACCATGATTACTTGCACACTAATGGTTTCATATACTAGTGCATCTCCAACAATTTTAATATTGTGGGAAAAGTCCATTTGTCTTCATAATTGAATGTTAACTGTCAAATATTTTACATTTGTTACATGTAAATTTACTTTTTTAGTTTTAATGTTGAAATTAAATATTCAAATAATTTGAAATTCTGTAATTTGCACAAAATCATAAGCCCTACTGATCAACAACACAAAAAGAGTCTTGAAATATCACTTTACATGAATAGAAATGAGTCAGGATAGACTTGAAGACACTGAGCTTTCTAGGTCAGTGCAAGAAGGAGAGTCTCTGCTGAGCCTAAGAGTGGACGACGTTACAGTTCCACTTCCAGACGGTGTTCCCCAGGAGCTTGAATGAATTGGCCATGTTCACATCTGTGTTAGTCATTTCTAATGTCAGATGTCAGGCAAGTGGCTGTTGGAACTTTTAGAATCTCACTTGTGAAAATGAGATGTTCTTCCATTGAAAGGTTCTCCATTCCAAAGAACCCTTTTTTTTAGATCGCACTGCTGGAGATGAGGCCCACCATGATAGTATCATCTGCAAACTTGAGCAGCTTGATCAATGACTTGTAGTTGTTATCATATAGAGAAAACAGAAGGGAAGCAAGCAGAGAGCCTTGAATGGTGCCTTAGGTTCAGAAAGTTTAATCAGCTTTTGGGACTTGATAGGTCATCTTTCACATTGCAATGGTTCATAAATATAATCCACCATCTTTCTTATATGCTAACATGGAGCTGTATATAGTGTGGTATATAGTAGAGGTGTCAAACTCCAGTCCTGGAGGGCCAGCGTCCAGCACAGTTTGGTGATTTCTCTGCTCTGATGCTATAATTAGTTAGTATGCCCTGTGTTTATTCATTTGATAACACTTACAATATGACTACATCATAAAGATTGTAATAAACATTAATAAATGGTTAAATAAAATCTAGCCTCCGACAACAAGCCATTAATTAATGATTGTTCAATTCCTTCAATTTCCTTGGGATGTGTTGGCAGTGGCCGTTTCTCATATGGGCAGCTGCTCAGGGTGGCACAACATCAGGGGCAGCACGAAGACAGCATGTCCCACCCCTGAGATGTTCTGTGAAGTGCCCTTGTGACCATTGCATTGCTTAGAGCTAGCCGATATTAGTGCTGGGGGGGGGGGGTGCTGCAAGATTTTTGTGGGTTTACTCTCAGACTATTTGTTGATTGGCGGGGGTTGGGGGAGGGGTTTGCAGCCAGGGGGGCTGTTTGCCAAGGCAGGGTAAAGCGCAGGAGTGGTTGTTCACCCAGGGTGCCAAATGGGCTGCCACTGTGTGTTGGAACAATAGGCTTGATCTACTGTGACTTCACCTCACAACTTACAGGATGTAAAAGATCTGCTACCAGATACCACAAAACTCCTTGCAGATGCCAGGACCCCTTGGCAAGCTAAAGACCGAGAGCATATGTGACAAATCGGAGACCAGCACAGCGATGGGGGGCATTTTCCATTTCCAATAGGAATGGGTAGAGTAATGAATGTGAACATTATAAGGAATCACAGTGAAGACCTCTCCACCCAGTGTACATGGCTAGAACTACTTTTACTGGTCTACGAGCTGTGTGCCTTTACTCTAAAAACATTGTTACCTACTTGTTGTTCATGTTTATCTACTTACTGTTTGTTTACTTATTTGTCAATCAGATGTGTTTGACTATCAGACCTTCTTGCTTCTTGTAAGGTTCTTTTTAACATCTTTAAAATTTAACTCCCAATATCATGTGACTGCACTCTATTGTCTATGACCTGCTTCAAATTCCTACTGTTTTCAGTGCCAAAATGCAGTTTACAATCACAGAGGAATGTTATGCAGTTTCACAATGACATTTCTCAAGCTTTACTCCTCCAGAACACCTGTGGCTATTCTGAACCCCCCATATCTGTATGATAGTGAAGGCAGTGAACACTCATTTTCTCTGGAGATTCCACATGGAAATAAGAGCTGAGAATGGTACAGGCCAAAGACACCAGTAGCTCTGATCAAACCCAGTGTAGTGTTCAATGGATTTGGAGTACCAAAATCTCCATAAAAGAGGAGAAATTTATAAAATAGCAAACAAGTGTTTGAAACACGTAATTGTCCAGTTTCTTATATTTAATTTAGCTAGCCTAGCTTTTTATATATCTACTATTAATTCACGTAAGTTGTTAGTCACCCTCAAGCTTTGCTTAAATTTTTACAGTCCACCATATGTGAGAATGAGAGAAGCATTGTGCTACCGAAATGAGTCTGAAAAGGTCAAAAGAGTGGATTTTCAGCATTTTAATTAAATTTCCTTGGATGTCAAGTGTGGAAAGTGGATGGCAGGTGGAGTGACTCAAGTTGCGTTCTTCCTGGCGACTTTGAAGAGGAATTACAACAACTTTAATATCGCCAGGACTTGGCCAGAGATAACGTCTGCTGTCACAGGTGCTGGAATGTTGGCTTGGAGAATTTAGGCCATTTTGAAGCAAATTGCGTAAGCCACTTATTTGTTCTTTGATTCATTTCACAGGTCTGAGGGAGTCCATGTTGCACCACTGATAGCTCAAATACCATATTTGGACCAATTTGTGCAAGTAAGAGCAACACACAGCTGTATGAATTCTGTGTTCCAGTCAAGCTATTATAGGTTCTGGTAGTTCTGGGTTCCAGTCATTCTTATGAGGTTTCAAAACTCATTCTCTTAAGTTTAATTCTTTTGTTTGGTGTGTGCAATTCCTCTTGACATTAAGAAAGGCAAAATTTGCATGCCACATCATTGTCAGCATATCTAAATCAATACTATGACTAATGCAGATACGTAGGAGAACAAATGCAGCTATAACCCAACCATACAAATCAGATTTTCTGCAAATTGTCCCATTCAGATATTGTTTTTATTTGGATGTGATTAAATGGTGGGGTCCTAGGGAAATTTCTTCTTATACAGGAGCTACTCTGTCAATTTATTTCCATCCAGATTGGCCAGAACCTCCTGTTTCCAAACTCATCATTCATTTCATCTCCTTATTTCCTTGTTTGTCTGGACACAAATCTCTGAGATTTTTCTCCCTTTCTCAATGTAATAGTAGTAGCCAATTAACCCATCCCAGCCGCTAGGGGACTCTCCCCATCACTTTGCACTGTCCCTGACTCTAGGAGGGTGAAGACAAGCACACACCTCCTCCATTGTGTGTGATGTGGCCACCGCCTCTTTTCAAACTACTGCTGATACACCGTCACTGGTGACCCAACGCTCAGAGGAAAGCGCAGGATTTCCAGCTCTGAATGGACCAATCAATAGACGCCTGAGCCAGCGGACACTGCAATGTGAAAGTGATGTGGAGAGTGAGAGCACCATCTACCCGCCTATAGAGAGCATAGCCAATTTTTGCTCTCTTGGTCCCCAGGTGTTGATGGCAAACAGCATGACTGGGTTCCAGGCAGTTGTTGACTTGCATTGATGGGAAATAAAGATTTTGACCATTGCTTCTTGTTACGTTTTCTGATTTACGTACAGTTGTATTTCTACAGCTTTTGTTTCAGGATACTTCAAAGCACTTTGACATTTGAGAGTCGCGTCAACCACTATCACTCTGAACTCTCTCCACACATTGGCTATTAGGCAGAGACGTGATAAGATCTTTGGTTATGAGGCATTTGGTCTGCATCAGAGACCCTCCCGTAGACATTCAACACTTTCCAAATCATATACTAGCTGGGTTTGTAGAAAATCCAGTACCCTACTCTCACTACATTAACTGATGTACTAATCCAACCTGAAACTGGCTTTTGTCACAATGTTTTTCCATTGAACCCTACATGATAACTGTAAACATTGTCCCTCATTCCCTTGTTATTTGTCTTTGTTATTCTCTCTCTCTGCCTTTCTCTGTATCAAAATCTCCTTTCTCAACATTTCCCCAATGCTTCCTTCCTTCCCTCCCTCACTCATTCACCCCTTCATTAGTCAGGCCCAGTATGGAAGAAGGGAGGAAGAGAGAAGGAGAGAGAGGGGAAGACATTGATCATGAGGCAGCTGATTTGTCGTTGGGTCTGGGCCCTCTACTTGGACTCTGCAGGTTTTTTCGATTATAGGTCTTTCTTCAGCTTACCCTCCAGCACATGGAGGGGGGCAGCACATTAAACCCCCCCAAAGCTTTCTCCATGGTAACCCAAATTTACACTAACACTGGAACAGCCTTAATTACTCTTCTTGTTTCCTCAAGCATGTTTTAGTTTTAAAAGCTTGTGGAAGGGGACTTCTATACCTCTAACAATCTTGGTCTTTCATAACCCTCAGAGGCACTTTTGATTGGGTGGTCTACTTGGATCGTCAAAGCAGGCAATTTGTTAAACAAACCAAAATATGTTTTATATTTTACATTCTTCAAAGTAGGCACCTCTTATTTAGATACCAGTTTTCTTGGCATTTTCTCAGTCAGCTTTATGAGGTAGTCACCTGGAATGGCTTTCAGTTAACAGCTGTGTCTTGTCAATAGTTCATTACTTGCATTTCTTGCCTCTTAATGTGTTTGAGACATCAGTTGTGTGTCTACTTTGAAGTAAAATCTAAAATCTAAAACATATTTTGGTTTGTTTAACACTTTTAAGTTTACTACATGATTCCTTATGTACTCCTTCATAGTCTGGATGGTTTCAGTATTCATTTAAAATGTATAAAAAAAATAAAAACTGTGAATGAGAAGGTGTGTCCAAACGATTGACTGGTGTCATATAAAGTGAACAATTATTGTCAATGTGCCAAAGTGGGGGTCAGCCCTTATCCATGGTGCCCAGGGAGAAGATGGGGGTTAGGTACCTTGCTCAAAGGTACTTCAATCATGACCTGCCTGGTGATTGAACCTAACCACCCATCCACCATATATTTGAGTGGGTTTTTTGTGTGTGTGTAATTTTGGGCTTTTTCCATTCAGATTTTTTGTGCATTTTCAAAAACCTGGCGGTTGGCAGACTCACTGCAGACAGATAGAACTTTATTAACCCCGAAGGAAATTGCAGTATGGATGATTACATTAATTACATCTTCAAACTAAGCCCGTAACCCATCAGTCCACATGGAACTGATTCATTTAAAGCTTTTCAGACATTTTTATGGAATATGTTTTCCAGCCGCAGTGGTTTTTGAGGTTTGACTAAATCATCTCATTTCCTTCCAGGTGCTCAGCATGTAGATGTTTAAATGTGTTTGTGAATGGTCACTTAAACATCACTCATTTGCCTCTCACTGGGAAAAACATGAACTGCTGTTCGTTCCTAAGAAAGATAGTGGCGCAGTTGTGATTATGTGTGTGATTGTACGGAGATGGAACTGTGGTTCTGCAAGGAAGACTCAGAGTACGTGAGCTCAAAAAGGTAACATTTATTGGTTTGTGAAAATAAATTATTTTAAACGTTTCCAGTGATGTTTGAGTGTTGAAAATAGATAGTTTATGGTTTTAAGGCTGTCTTTGTTGTTGGTGATGTACTGGATGTAGCATATCCTGTTGGCGAAGCACTCAGGGGCGGAGCCTATGACCAGACAACCGTATGGGGCCAAACTGGTGGCGCTGGGAAGGAAGGAGAGAAAACACTGATTGTAGGTCTGTGAATGACAGAGATATGGGTGGGTTGACATGTTTTTATAGACAGGTGGAAATTGATGACTGGTTGAGATGTTGGTGACAGCATTGCTGTAGCATTAAGTCTGCCAGGCAGAACTTTTGCTAGGCTTACATAAACAAATTTCATCAATATGTATAACTTTCATATTACATAAAGGAACTCTAGAGGAATGACAAATTCAGACAGCATACACTACCAGCCAAAAGTTTTAGAACACCCCAATTTTTCTAGTTTTATATTGAAAATAATTAATGTCTCATTGCACTCTGAAATAAAAACATAGGAGTTAAATAAGAATTCATGGAATCCATTTATGGACCAAAATGTATTCTGAACTTTGGACTCATCAAAGTAACACCTTTCGCAGATAAAACAGCTGGACACACTTGTGGCATTCTTAATACAGTGTGGCATTCTACAATACAGTGGTGCTTGAAAGTTTGTGAAACCTTTAAAATTGTCTATATTTCTGCATAAATATGACATAAATCATCATCAGATCTGATATAATTCAGAAGTCATTGTTTCATCAATGATGGCAAGCCGTCCTGGCCCAAAAGCAGTAAAACTGGCCCAAACCATGATACTACCACCACCATGTTTCACAGATGGGAAAAGGTTCTTATGCTGGACCGCAGTGTTTTCCTTTTTCCAAACAGAACACTTTTCATTTTAACCAAAAAGTTCTATTTTTGTCTCATCCATCCACAAAACATTCTTCTAATAGACTTCTGGCTTGTCCATGTGATCTTTCATAATATACGTATAAGACATCAAATATTCTTCAGTCTTTCCCAAAAAATTGTTTCAGAAGTTCCTATAAATGTGAGGCACTTGTCGGTTGCTTTGCTTTCACACTTCTGTCAAGTTCATCCCAAATCAGCTGGATGGGGTTTAAGCCTGGCAACTGTGCTGCCACTCCATGTTTTCAAGCTGACCATCTTCTTTTTTCCTGAGTTAGTTCTGGCAGAGCTTGGACTTTTGGAATGTTTTGGGTCATTATCTTGCTGTAGGATGAACCCCTGACCAACTAGGCACATTCCAGAAACGTTCTAAAACTTTTGACAAGTAGTGTATTTACATATTTCACTCAGATGTAATCAATCAGTCAAATTTTTGTATTTCATCTTGAGTTGTGAGGCTAATGCTCAGTAGTCACCTAAAACGTCCAGTCAAAATGCATCCACAAATCATCTCCAGATCTTTATTAAAGTTACTCTACTTGATGAGATTTGGGACACAGCAGCAGCAGGACTGGTAGAAGACTAATCTTGAGTTCTTGAAGCTCATAGTAAGTCATTATACTACACATCAGGAGATATGAGATCTGGATGTAGTTTGAGAGATGTTTGGTGTTGTATGTGATGGAAATAATCGCCGGTGTGTGTGATTGAGTGTGTGTAAATGTGTTGATTGCAAAGCGTCCTTGGGTTTGAGAAAGGCACTATATAAGTGTAACATTCATTCATATCTTATCTACCAGGGTGGTAGATCTCCAGGGGCATTTTTGGGCATCCCTAGACTGAGCTATATGAGTGATTATTGAGTTCTAGTGTTTGTTAGCAATGTTAGCCATGCAACACCTGTTCTAAGCTAAAGAAATTTGGACTCCTTACAAGGAAGTTTGGTTCTGTCTGATTAAAAGTATCTTGAATAAGTGTAAATTTGTTGTTTGTAAAAGTGCACAAAATGTTTGACATGTGCTTGCCACACAGTGTTAGCTTTATCCATGCATGGATCTTATTTAGATTATTTGAGACTGGCTTTGTTTACGCTCGAAGCATTCAGTGTCTGCCCTGCTGGAGCTTTAGATTTCTCTCCTAATACAACAAACTAAAGACTCTGGCTCCAAGCTACTTCTGTACGCTTAATGTGCAGGTTTCTTTCATAGGTTTCTTAGCTCAATTCATTTTCATAAGATCGTCTGTTCTGTCCATGTGGATTTCATGAAAACTCTCTGCGTGCTTAACAGACTCCTTTACGTACAAAACCTGATAACGGTGTGACAAATTTATCTTTGTAACCTTTTATTACAAGACATTAGCTGCCCCAGAGGGGTTTGCTTTAATGAAAACCACCCTGTGTCGGACTTGCTTCTAAGACTCAACTCTCCTGTAATGGTGGGAGGCCTACCCTGGGTTTCCAGGAACTCAAGAGCAAAGAGCAACAAGAAAAAGTGACATTATTTGGGAGTGAAGTGGAGGAAAGCCAGAACATGTTGTCCAACATATATTGTACTACCTTGCCTACAAGGGCATACCGAAGCTGCAATGTTTTGTCATGTCTGACTACCTACATGTAGATTTCTGTGGAGCACAGTGGCTTTTGTATTAACTAACCTTTGGAGACGTCTTGCGTGGACTACTATGGCACAACAGTATGGTCAAAATTTTAATTAGCAATTTTGTGGAAATTTATAAAATGAAACTCTTCTTGGATTACACTCATATTTTAGGTCACAGCTAGTGGCATAAGCCATGAGGATGGCCTCAAATGCAGATAGGAAAGTGCAAAACAAAGTGAACACCTGCTGTGACCGGGAATCAAACTGGTGCAGCAGGGAATTAAATCTGTACTACAAGCAATAGCCATAAACAGTAACAATAGTGCACCAAAGACCTTCTCTGAGGTGCAATGGCATCAAGAGTGGACCTCTGGGAATGTGAATATCTCTTGAACACACACACGGCTTGATTGCAAGGGGTGAAGGGTCACTAAGGATGGACCTCAGAGAACATGCATGCCACTTGAGAAAGCTAGAAAGAGACGGCCTGTCCCACTGAGGATAACTCAGCCTAGGAGGTTTATGGAAAGACCCAGGTCTCTGGTGCCAGAAAAGAGAAGTGCTAGAGATTGTTTAAAACAATCTGGCAGAGTCTGTATTATATTTTAGTCTTCTAAACTTTCAGGGCTGGACTTTGGACTGCGTCCTCTATTACATGAAGTGGTTGTAACTTGAAACAAGCCCTAATGTACTTGTTCAAAGCACACATTATTAGTTGTGACCATCCAAAACCAGCTGGATTAATTCATGTGTAGTAATCTAGCTTTGGCTCATACAGTAGAGGTGAAAGTGATGTCATTCTGCTTTGGCAAAGCAGTTCAGTGCCTTTAGAAGATTCTCTACAGGTGCTGATGTCACACAGCCAATCATCTCAGAGATATGCAAATTTATGGAATGCTAATCATGGTTTGAAGGCATTTAGCTAATATGCTAACCTGGTCCAAACCTAGGCTATGACCAGCAGGGCACCGTGGTTCAGAGGGACAGCAATTTTGCCAATTATTCATGGCGGGCGATTTTCAAAGGTTACAATCAGGGAGATGAGCTGTCTAAAGTTTGCTGATTGGGTGCAGATGTTTCTCATATAATTTGCAGGCTATTTTTTTATTTTTCCAAAATGCTGTTTCCCAAATGGCCCCTTGCCTGTTGTTTCATGTTGTAAAGTTCCAAAATTAATGTCTAAACTGTACATTTTTGTGACGTCTTCCAGAACAGGTCACATGAGGATGTTGTTCTTGTGATGAAGGATTGAATGACGTCAATCTCAGGACAGAAGGACTGTATAATAAGTCGATTTTTGGGTGGTCAGTAATGCACTGAGTTTAAGCCATTAAGAAAACAAACAGAACTGATTTTGAATATACAATTATCAGTGAAACACTTCAAGTAGAGACGTTGGTTTTATAGTCATAGTTCATATTTACTCTATAAATTAGTCATAAATAGGAAAATACATTAGAATTCTTCAAATACAGTTAATGGCTTCTAAACCTATATTTCATAAACAGGTACGGTAATGCTTGAAAGTTTGTGAACCCTTTAAAATGGTCTATATTTCTGCATACTTATGACCTTAAACATCATCAGATTTTCACACAAGTCCTAAAAGATAAAGAGAACCCAGTAAAACAAATAAGACAAAAAACATTATAGTTGCTCATTTATTTATTGAGTAAAATGATCCAATATGACATTTGTGAGAGACAAAAGTACGTGAACCTTTGCTTTCAGCGTCTGCTGTGACCCCCCCCTTTGCAGCAATAACTGTAACTAAACGTTTCCGGTAACTGTTCTTTAAACATTCTTAGTAGAACGACTTGTGTGTTTATGGTAGTTGTCTTGCTGCATGACCCACCTTCTCTTGAGATTCAGTTCATGGACAGATGTCCTGACATTTCCTTTAGAATTCTCTGATATCATTCAGAATTCATTGTTCCATTAGTGATGGCAAGCCATCCTGGTCCAGATGCGGCAAAACAGGCCCAAACCATTATACTACCACCACCATGTTTCACAGATGAGATAGGGTTCTTATGCTGGAATGCAGAGTTTTACTTTCTCCAAACATAACACTTTTCATTTAAACCAAAAGTTCTGTTTTGGTCTCATCCGTCCACAAAACATTCTTCCAATAGTCTTCTGGCTTGTCCGTGTGATCTTTCTCCTTGCAACCCTGCCATGCACACCATTGTTGTTCAGTGTTCACCTTATGGTGGGCTCATGAACATTAACATTAGTCAATGTGTAAGAGGCTTTCAGTTACTTAAAAGTTACCCTGGGGTCCTTTGTGACCTCACTGACTATTACACGCCTTGCTCTTGGAGTGATCTTTGTTGATCAACAACTCCTGGAAAGTAACAATGGTCCTGAATTTCCTACATTTGTACACAATCTGTCTGACTGTGGATTGGTGGAGTCCAAACTTTTTAGAGATGGTTTTGTAACCTTTTCCAGCCTGATGAGTATCAACAACTCTTTTTCTGAGCTCCTCAGAAATCTACTTTGTTCATGCCATGATACATTTCCACAAACATGTGTTGTGAAGAGCAGACTTTGATAGATCCCTGTTCTTTAAATAAAACAGGGAGCCCACTCACACCTGATTGTCATCCCATTGATTGAAAACACCTGACTCTAATTTCACCTTCAAACTCACTGCTAATCCTAGAGGTTCACATATTCTTGTCACTCATAAATATGTCATATTGAATTATTTTCCTCAATAAATAAATGAGCAAGTATAATATTTGTGTCTCATTTGTTTAACTGGGTTCTCTTTATCTATTTTAGGACTTTATGATGTTTTAGGTCATATTTATGTACAGTACAAATATAGAAAATTCTAAAGGGTTCACAAACTTTCAAGCACCACTGTATAAACCCCCTAACAGTCTAGTATTTCTGTATAATATTCTGTTTGTATCTACATGCCCAGATTTGAAGGGTTTTGTATAGAATCTACAAAAAATAAAAGCAAAATGTTGGCATTTAGTCAGGTCTGCTTGGTATACCATTACTGAGTAAAACTGCTAATTAGAACGAATGATTTAGTTTAACCTAACAGACTTTTGCTCCTGTCCAGGTTGTAGTGCTTAGTCCCTGCTAAAAACAGCTCTGAGGCAGAGTAAGTGTTGGTTAGCTGAACTCAGAATGGGGTGACCATATAATTAAAGGATTTCATGGTCATAGTGAAGGGGCAGAAGGCCTGAGTGCAGTCGTTTGGGTCTAAATGCAGCTGTAAGAGAGGTTGTTTAAGGTTAAACTCAAACGGGTGGAGTCTATATTAGACTTTGTTCCTTTAAGCTTTGGAATGAGTTCCATCTGTTTTGTTGATTAACTTTTTTTTGTTGTTTTTGGCTGATTTCAAAAAGGCTACATATGTCTTAACTGCCTCAGTTATATCACACACTAAACCTGGCCAAGTTAGCAGAACTAAAATATAATGTAAAGGCTTTTGTACACGTTTCAAGTGATTTACACATATACTTTAATGTGCATTTACTTTAACAAACATTTTAAGTTGAAATAACTTAATTCTCATAAACCATTTTGATTAAGCTAATACGCACAATTTATCCTTTAATGAAACTGATAAAGAGTTATGTGAATCAGTGATTTCAAGAGACAGAATCACCTGTTTCATACTCTATTCATACTCTTTTGTTTTTGAGTGTCAAACACAGGACCAAAGTGAGACAGAGGGTGGAGTCAAGCGCCCTCTGGAATGAGACCTGGTTGAAGTTAAAACCCAGATACTGACTTCTGGGTTGGAATCGAATACAGAGAAGGGAAAGGCAACTAAAGAAATATGAAAGAACAACCCCAAAGAAAATAAACAAAACAATAAAGCTGCAGCCAGGGGTGAATGAGTGCAGCGGAGGTGGAAATGTGTGGTGAACACACACTTCTGCTGCATTTGGAGGGAGTGAAAAGAAGAATAAAGCTCTGAAAATAAACACAACTTAGCTTAAAGGTGCTAAAGCAGAGATTCTCCCCTTTCCTGATGTGTGCTGCCACCTGGGGTAGGTCTAAACAGATTCCTACTCTCTACAGGTGCAACCAGGGGAGCTCAACAGAGCCTTAGCACCACTTGACGAGGACTGCAAAGCAGTAAACCTCCATGTCGGAATGTTACCTCACCAACAGGAGGCTACAGCAGTCCACTGAATACCAAAAAAGGGAGGAGGAACTTGCTTAAAACTGCAGAAAAAACTCTACTAAATCAAAAGTTACCAGTTCCAAGAACCTGTGATTTCAGAAGAAATGCTGGACAGTCAGGTGTTCTACAGATGTTTGGAGATATTTTGTTGTAGTTCAGAACTTTTGGTCTCCAGGGTCAACTATAGCATTGTACTTTTTGCATATTGTTACACTGTAGCTTGGTATGAATTTTTGATCATAAAACTCATTTCTAGTTCTATGGCGTGGCTCTAGTTATTATATAATCCTATAATGCTATTCTGGTGTTCAGGTGTGCTGATATGGTGACAGCTGGTTTAAAATTTGGCGTCGTGCAGAGATCTCAACAGTCAGGTGTTTAGGTATTCAAACTTCCATCCCTGGGTGCTTCTGTGGTTTGTATTTTTTTAACATGAGACAATGAACATAATCTACACTCTTAAAAATGGTTCTTCACAGGTTCTTCAAAATGGTTTTATATAGAACCATGATCACTCAAAGAACCCACAGGGTTCTTTGTATGGTCAAATGGTTCTTCAGATTGATGAGGAATATGCTGTAAAATGTATACAAGGGGTTCTATATAGCCCCCTAAAAAGGTTCTGCTGTACAATGTCAAGCTAATATTAATACAGGAACCCTTTTGGTGCTAAATAGAACCATTTTTGAGTGTTAATGGTTCTATATAGAACAATTTTCTTTACTAAAGAACCCTTGATGAACCATCATTTGCTTTAAAATATTTATGGTGTCATTATCCTCCCTATAGATGATCATTTAAGCCAAACTACATCATAAATTGTGAGTTCACTGTCCTAGAACATTCTGAAAAGTTATACAATAGACAGTGATCTAGGCCGTGATCTTACAAGTCTCCTGGGGTTTCAGTGAATAGCTTTTGTTGGGGGAAGCAGCTACATTTTTGACCAGCTATGTGAGTTTTGAGAAGGGCCAAATGGCAGATTGGATACAGCGTCCATGATACTGTAATCCACGCTGTAAATCTAGCGACTGCTGCAGTGGACAGGATTCTGGCGTTCGGTACTAAAACGCCTGGCCGACCCAACCGCATGACCAGCAACATTTGTCAATATGTTTTTCAGCAACTCCTACAGACGTATTGTTTTGCTCTTTTGATTTTTCATAGGCCTCGACAAAGCCACAGAAGTTTAAAACCAAATTTTTGGATGAGCTTTGGGTGAGATCACTGGGTACATATTTAGAGAAATCGAGCTGCTTCAACACTGTCAGGGACTGTTTTTTTTTTCTTCTTCTTCTCATGTTGGACGGAGAGTGAATTAAGTACTGCGGCAGAAATCAAATTATGGAAATAACAAGTCTACAAAGAAGCGTAGAAGTCATAACAGCTGTTGAATTGAGGCTATTAAGTAGACATGTCAGAGACAAGAGCTATTATTTTAGCAATTGTTAGACAAAACTCAATATTATCCAAAGCTCTAATTAGAACATGCTTTCAGACTCAGTGTGGGAGCTTCAA
This sequence comes from Crenuchus spilurus, assembly GCA_036984385.1. NCBI lineage: Eukaryota > Metazoa > Chordata > Actinopteri > Characiformes > Crenuchidae > Crenuchus > Crenuchus spilurus. The sequence continues at coordinate 17,571 of BRDA01050957.1, forward strand.
TCTGTGCTGTTGTTTGGAGTGAACCTGTGTGCCTCTGTCATAAACTCAGGCTTGGTCAACAGTCTGATGAGTCATTGTTTTTCTTTAATAAGCAGGAAGGTAACTCAGTTTTATTGGCCCATCTTATAGAGGCACCTCCGATAAATCTGTTCATTAAGTTGCTTATGTCATGCTGAGTTCATCTTCGTAAAACATTTTGGCAGATTGACAATATAATGTGGGATGTAATGTCCAACTTACTGCTTAAAAACTGGAAGGTATAGCAGGCTAATACGCTATATTTTCTAAAACAATCCTAAAGCTATTCTAAATAGTGTTCTTACTCCAGATATAGCCAATCAGCCAGAACATGTTTGGAGTCCAAATTTCACTTTTTTACTTTAGAATCAGAGATGTGAGGCTAATTTTGCTAACAATCACTAGAAGTCAATAGTCACCTAAATTAGCCCATTTGTTTTTGGCAAAATTCTAGACAAACAACTAGGTGATGCAACCAACCAGTGTGACCAGTTAATACAACACATCATTTTAATTGGACTCCATGAATATAGAGTACCAAAGGTTTGGACCAAAGGTTTGGACACACCTTCTCATTTCAATGTTTTTATTTATTTATTTATTTCAGGGCCCCAAGTGGCTCAGCAGGCTAAGATGCTGACACTGTCCAGAGGATCGTGAGTTTGAATCCCGGTCATGCTGTTTGCCAACAACAGCCGGGGCCCAAGAGAGCAAAAATTGGCTGTGCTCTCTCTAGGCAGTTGGATAGTGCCTATCACTCACAAACTGCAATGTCTGCTGGCTCAGGCGTCTACTGATTGGTCCATTCGGAGGTGGGAATCCTGCGCTTTCCTCAGAGTGCGTTGGCTCCCCAGTGATGGTGCATCAGCAGTAGTTTGAGAAGAAGATAGTGGATGCACCACACACAACAGAGGAGGCTTGTGTTGGAATTCACACTCCTAGAGTCAGGGGCATTGCTAAGTGCTGAGGAGAGCCCCCTAGCGGACAGGATGGGTTAATTGGCAATTACTACATGGGGATAGGGGATGAAAATGTGCAAAAAATAAATAAATATTATTTATTTATTTCCCTACATTGTAAATGAATACTGAAGTCATCCAGACTATGAAGGAACACATAAGAAATCATGTAGTAAACTTAAAAGTGTTAAACCAAAATATGTTTTAGATTCTTCAAAGTAGGCACACAACTGATGTCTCAAACACATTAAGAGGGCAAGAAATGCAAGTCATTAACTCTTGACAAGGCAAAACTGAAAGCCATTCCAGGTGACTACCTCATAAAGCTGACTGAGAAAATGCCAAGAAAGCTGGCATCTAAGCAAGAGGTGATCCCTCTGGGAAGTGGGAAATTATGTAAATATGGTTTAATTTGCACTTATTGCCACACAGCTTGTGTACTCTCTGTGTAGACAATCATTGCTAATAGAACTGGATGCTCTGGAGCAGCTGCACTTGAGCCTAAGGTCACCACACCCTCTGCATCATCTAAAGGGGTATAAACTCAACTGACATTGGGCTGCGGCCCAATGGAGCTTGGTTTTCTGCAGTGATGGAGGTCCATCCAGAACCTTTTGGAGGAGTTTGTTATCTATAACATATCATCCAACACAGCCTAACTTCACTGATTCACAGGGATCAAATCCTCACAGCAGTGAGCATCATCTGGTGTAGCCTTCTCAGAAGAGCAGAGGCTTTTACTGCAGAGGAACAAACACTCCATTAATACATTTGACTTCAGAAGAAACACGGGACAGGCTGGATGTCTGCAAACCTTTGGACAGGACTGGTGATGTAGGCCAGAACTTTTCATTTCCAGTGACCTCATATAAATCCTACAATTGTACAACTGCACTTTTTAAACCAAATTCTCATCAAAGTCAGGCTTATTTGCATGCATAATCATCTGGAACTAATAAAGTCTCTAAATGCAATGCAAATAGGATGAAAGGCGAGCAAGTTCATTGGCTCCACTTGAGAAACATCTCTGTCCCTTTATATGATTTGTAGCTTTGCTTAGAATGCATTTCTTTGCATTTCAGAAAATAACTCCAAAGGGAGGATTTCCTAAAGGGTTTTGGGGCTTTTTAGCATGCTGGTTTTTAAGAAACTGAATGAAATACGAGTTTTTTCCTTCCCTTTTCTGCTCATGAGTAATGGTCCTGAAAATAATTAGGCTTTCCTTGAGTCTCCTTCTTCATTCAGCCAAATTTGTTTATTTCTTGGCTTCGGTTATTGTGCTGTTTTGCACTCCATGCATAAGTCATAAAGTGAGCATTACATTACTTGATTAAAGACATATTAAGATGAATCGTAGCATTACATTTGTGGATTTGGCTGTGTGGTTTGTTAGAGCTGCAGAACTTCATACATTTATGAATGTATAAATGATAAAAAATATGTTCTGAAATCAAAGGAGCATCCGCCTATAGTGGTTAGGTAGGTGAACTACATCACTATTTGGAAATGTCTCCCCATTGTCATCCATGAACCCCTTTAGGATCAAGCTGAGTTTGGTCACTTTAGAGTTATGAGGATGGTTGTTTAAAATTCTTCAGCATATAAGACATATGTTGGCCCTAAACGAAACGGCATGTTGAAATCAACTGATGCAATCAGTCAGTGATCAGCAGATGCAGCCAACTAATTTGCTACCAGTCATTGTGATTAGCCAATGCAACCATCTGATGTGACTGGCCAGTATGACTCACCAATGCAACCAACCGGTGCAACAAATCAATGCACCCTACTGATGAGACAGCATAAAAAAACTAGAAAAGTGCATTTCCTGAAGGAATGCTAGGTGTTGCTATGGTATCCCTGGTGGTTGCTAAGGTGTTGCTATGGTATTCATGGTGGTTGATAAGGTGTTGATATGGACTAGAGCTTAGTTACTTGCTCTGATAGAGTACATCAATTTTGGTGGTTGTCGGGCAAAAGGAAGCCTGGGATTTGGTATGGGCGAAAATGAATGGAAGTCAATGGGACAAAAAAGAGGTGGAAATAAAACGATAAATAAAATGAGTGCGGGTCAAAACAACAATAAATTTGGTCTGCCCTGATATAGTGTATCTGAAACAGTGAAAATTGGTCCAGCAGAAGTACAGTAGATGAGCATGCATATTTGCTCCACGTTCATTCTTAATGGGCAAAAATTCCCAGATTAAGGACGTTTTTAGAAAACCGTGTGTCCAATCAAAATTCTGTATACAAGTTTGGATCATGCAATCGGACTGAACAATCTGGAGTTGGAACGGTGTTGATATCTCAAAAACTGGGACCAGAAGCGTTTTTTAAAAAAATCCGGCGGAAGAAGAAGAAGAAAAAGAAGAATATAAATTGGATAACACTATATTGCGCATTGCTTTGCACAACATAATCAGTGTGACCGGACAGTTAAACCAGCTAATGCAAACATGCCAGTGTGACCAGCTGTTGCATCCAACTAAGGTAAATGTCCAATGCTCCCAACTAGAGGTCAGCGTGGGACTGATTTTTTAGACCCGCACCTGCATGTTTCCGTCCCACTCCCACGAAAAATCATATTTGGTCCCGCCTGCCACATAAACATGTCCACCCACTCCCACCCGCAGCCCTCATGGGGTGGGGGTTCGCGCGCGAGATTTGAGTTTACATTGTCATCCGGTACATGTGGGGTGCGCATGAACAGTCTCGTTCAGAGGGGCAGAAAGAGGGGAGCGGATGTTGGTGGATAAGTTCTGGGTTGGATGTAAGATCAGGAGCTATTGAGAAAAGACCAGGAGTTATAGGTCCGTAACCCGGCCATAGTACCGTCCCTGATTTTCACATCAATCAGATTAACTACACAGAACTTAAAATTTACTTACATATTTATTAAAACAACAAAATCTTACTTATGTTTAAATTAATAATTATTACAGCAGCACAGAGAGAGAGAGAGTGTGTGTGTTTGTGTGTGTGTGTGTGTGTGTGTGTGTGTGTGTGTGTGTGTGTGTGTGTGTGTGTGTGTGTGTGTGTGTGAGAGAGAGCGAGTGGGAGAAAGCCTGTGTCCACTTCATGATCATGTGACTTCATGATCACATGACGCTCCGTCAGTATTTTGAGTTTATGACTTTCTTACTGACTGATTATCTGTGTTAGATAATAATCTGTTAGACTATTTATTAATTAGCAGGATTTTTTGACATGTATATCTGGTCCTGCTCCCGTGTCGTCTGGACTGACTGACCGCCCGCTCCTGCAAAAAACAATTAATTTTGGTCCCTCACCACAAGGTTTTGTGACGGGTCCCGCGGGAGTCCCGAGGTAATGCAGACCTCTACCCCCAACCATTACCACCAGCCAATGTGACTGACTGATGCAACTGGCCAATGCCACTGTCCAATATGACTGACTAATGTGACCAGCCAATGTGACATTCTACTGTGATCTAGCAGTGCAACAAACCAATGTGACCAGCCAAAGCAACCAGCTGATGCAACAAAGCAATATGACCAGCCAGTGCAACCAGCTGATATAAGCAGCTGATACAACATGTCATTTTCATTGGACTCTGTCTATTTTTGATGTATCATGTTGCAACATGCTGCCATCAGACAATGATCAGTATTTGTATAGATTATGATTTAGTGTGAATGGTAGATGTTTCCTATGTAGACAGGCTGAAGGGATAACATGAGAGAAAGGCTCACTTGCCTTTAGAATAAAGTGTAATGATAAAATGGGGTAAATGTGTATTATATAAACTTCATCATCTTTTCATCAGTGTTTAAATAAAACAGTCATGTTCTCTTATATCATGTCAGTTAAGCTTACTCAATTTGTTCCTATTTAATGGATATCACTGAAGAGAATATGAGATAAGTGTTATCCAGGTTAGGTGCTGCAGAGGAGTTCAAGATAATATTTGTACTGCATGACAGGATTTAAGTTAAAATATCTATAACAACGCCTATTTTTTCAGGGATAAAGGCGTAATTCTATGAAAACTGAGGAGAAATATTGCAAAAATAAAGTATAATATTTTGAGATTATAACTAAATATTTGGAGAATAAATTCAGGACATTTCACATTTCATGTCTCGATATTTTGAGAATGAAGTAAAAATACAAAAGCCTGGTTTCCCTGGTTGACCCTGGTTCTAGTTCTATCCTCTAAACAGATCTTCTTGTGACACATCTCAGCTTTATTATATCTTAAATATGTGTGTACTTTAACAGTGGTGCGTGAAAGTTTGAACATTTTTAGATTAGATTAGATTAGATTCAACTTTATTGTCATTACACATGTACAAGTACAAGGCAACGAAATGTACTTTAGCATCTAACCAGAAGTGCAAAAGCAGCAAGTGCAGAATGTACAGTATATACAGAATAATAATCTGAAATATCAAAATATATATGTGTGTATATATATGTATATTAATAAATTATAGAAGTGTATATATATTGAGGTAGATATAAATGTGAATATATTACAGCGTATTGAGGATTATATGTATTATGGGTGTTGTAATCAAATATACAGATGGACTATAAAATACTATTAACATGATGTATGGAGGGAATGTTTACAGTATAGTTATGATGGAAAGGGATTAGATAAATGTATATTACAGGTTTGTACATGATATACAGAACTATAATCATATACAATTATTTAACGTTATATATTTTTGCATAAATTTGTCAAACAAGTCCTAAAAGTAGATAAAGAGAACCAAATCCAACAAATGAGACAAAAACATTAGACTCTGTCATTTATTTATTTAAAAAGATTCAGTATTACATGTCTGAGTGGTAAAGGTTTGTGAAATTGTTAATTAGTCCTGTAAATCAGCTTGAAGGAATCCATGAACTTGCTTCAGATCCTTCCACAACATTTATATTGGATTAAGGTCAGGACTTTGATTTGGCCATTCCAAAAAAGATTAAGCTCACTTACAGATGTCCTGACATTTTCCTTTAAAATTTGCTGGTATGAGTTGGAATTAATTGTTCCATCGGTGATGACAAGCCATCCTGGCCCAGATGCAGCCAAACAGGCCCCAACCATGATACTACCACCACCATGTTTCACAGATGCAATAAAGGTTTTATGCTGTAATGCAGTGTTTTCCTTTCTCCAAACATATTGCGTCTCATGTAAAACAGAAAGATGTATTTTGTTCTCATCCACAAAATATTGTTCTAATAGCCTTCTGGCTTGTCCATTTTATCTTAAGCAGATCTCAGATGAGCAGCAATGTTCTTTTTGGAGAGCAGTGGCTTTTTCTTTGCAAGTGTGCCATGCATACTATTGTTGTTCAGTGTTCTTCTGATGGCTGACTCATGAAGTTGTGTTTTTTGTGAGTTCAGTGTGACTACTACACGCCTTGCTCATGGCATGAACTTTGTTTGGTTGACCACTGCGGAGGAGGGTAACAACAGCCTTGAATTTCCTCCCATTTGTACACAATCTCTCCGATTGTGGATTGGTGGTGTCCAAACTCTTTACAGATGGGTTTATAACCAACTCTGCTCTGATGGCCTCAGAAATCTTCTGTGTTGTGAAGATCAGACTTGGCTAGATCGATGTTCTTTAAATAAAACAGGGCACCCACTCACACCTGATTGCTATCCCAATGACTGAAACCTGACTCAAGGCTCACATCACTCACAGACATGTAATATTGGATCATTTTCCTCCGTAATTAAAGGACCAAGTATGATATTTATATCTCATTTGTTTAATTTGGTTCTTTTTATCTACTTTTAGGACTTCAGTCTGATTCTGATTTTAGGTCATGTTTATGCAGAACTATAGAAAATTATATAGAAAATTATATAAAGAGTCCACTTTCAAGCATGTATATACACATGCATGGTATAAAGGATGTGTTAATATATCATTATTGTATAGTTAACATAGTGATGTGTTTGAATACTCTCATATCCTCCTGGCTTTAACTGAGTATTGCATGGTCTGTGTTCGTGTGTTTATGATGGATTATGGGTGCTGTATTTTCCATGGCATTTTCAATGTTTGGAGAGTGTTGGAGTACAGCAGGTTTATATTAGTTCAATCCTCCTCTTGATTGATGTTGTTCTTGGAAACCTGGCTTCAAAGCCTTTTATTGGCCAAAGAATAATCATTTGTTATTTGGTATGAATTAGAGACCACCTACAATATTAACTCCTGTAATTAAACTGCAATGAACAGGAGTTTCCAGACGACTGTGACCTTTTTATTTTTCTTATACTGGATTAGTAACTGAACATCACCCCCTATATGTTTGTGCACTTTAATCCTCCATTTGGTGGTGTGTTTTCATTTTCATGTTTGTACTCTTAGTAAGATCAATTTTAGCTCGTAAGAGATGGTTAATATGGTACTTTAACCCTATTACCTACCAACATTCAGAGATTATAAAATGAGCAGGAAATGTCATTTATGTTTTGTAATAAAATAACATACCTACAAAATTTAGGTTTATTGTAGGTATTATTTATACAAAAATGTTGTTTTTGTCCCTAAAATCTCAGGCTGCACAGCACTAAAGGGACTTTATGTAAATTCATCTCATTTGTACCACTAGAGGTTGCCATGCTGAAACTGAGTGTTCAGTTCTGTTTATTTGGGACTTAAACATCAGTAAAGGATTTCAACCAAATATCAACTGTGTTTTTTCCCCCAACATTTTTCAAATGTTATTCATTGGCAACAGAAAAGAAGAACCTGAGCATAAAGAAGATGGTTACAGCTGTCATTTGACTCCTGACATTTGTGTGTATCATAGAAAATTATAAAGTAATGAATCAACATTAAAATAAAAACGTTACATATATAGTAATATACAATACAATATATGTACACTTTATGCTACTAAAGGATAAGTTAAAAGAAATCACCACAATTTTTCTTTATCATTACATGGTTAACATGTTTGTGTTGCTGTTGGGCTTCATAAAGCAGCTCGATGCACAAATTAAATCTGCATGTTTCATGGTTTCCCTTCTCAGAGTAGTAATATAGGGTGGGGGGCTTGAAGTCATGCTATAAATCCTCTAGAAGTAGAACTCTGCAGGAGCGAGTTTTAATCTGACCTGCAGTGGATTTGGGGGATTCCTGCTCTCTCTCTCTCTCTCTCTCTCTCTCTCCATTTCTCTCCTCCCTTCAAGATGTTTTGCCTGCTGAATAATGAAGTCAGTCTCGGTGGACTGGCAGGCCAGACTGGCCAAAGACCAAATGTGCACGGCCCACAGATCCATGTTGCAGGGGAAAACCCAAAACAGCAAACCTGTAAAAGAACAGAGCGGCAAAACATACTGTACATTACTTTTAAGGCCTGAGGGAAGTTGGCCATGGTAGATATACAAAAACACAAACTTGTTTACTAGGAGTGAGCACATCAGGAGCTTTCAATTCTGCAGGATTTCCCAGTCAAGTTGGGTTTATTTATAAGGATCATTTAAAGACCACAACTGTTTTCCAGAATGCAGGAAAACAGATCTTAGGTATCTGAACAATGGCCCAAGGAGACCATCTGTTCCTCTAATGTAACAGGAGCATTTATATTTATTCATTTGACAGATGACAGCAATGACAACAACAACAAAGCTTACAGTTGTTTACAGGAACAACAATGTAGAGTTGTGCCCAATGTTGATATAATGTACTGGTATAGTGTGGTGTGTTTGCCCATCCATCCATCCATCCATCCATTCCATCCATCCATCCATCCATCCATGGATGGATGGATGGATGGTGTTTGCCCAACTTTGAAATACACAGAAGGCAACAACATTATTGACCATCCAATATGCAAATACCTAAAATCTCCTAAAATTATTTAGTAAAAAATTATGAGACCAAAAGAAGACATTAGATACTGGCCCGGATTAATTTTATAAGAGTCAGTCAAAGCACCAAAAAGAGAAGACATTTAGTTTTGAGCCTATTGAGATTAGTAAACATGAGTGTTGTTATATGGTACTCTGCTAATATGAGCACAATGTGAGATTTTATTGAGATCGCTATTAAAACTCAAGAGGAGACACATGTATGAATAATGCAAGCTAATGTATTGTGCATTTCAACAAATGTTAATTAACTAGATATGGTAGTTGCTATCTTTATGTATTATGCATTTCAACCAATGTTAATTATCTAGCTAGATATGCTGCTTGCTAGCCAATAATTTGTGCATTTAGGCCTATGTAAATTAGGGTGACCAGACATTTTCTCTTTTTGAGAATTAAAAAACATGTCCGGCGGAATTTCACAAACGTCCGGGATTTTGTTTTTCTCAAGAAGCGTTTCATTCACAAACTAGTCTCGCCCTCCCACTATTGCATTTGGTTCTCACTTGAGTGAGATGTTATGCTATATTAAATGTACTTGGGCGAGCATTGGGACCCAGCAGAAATCCAAGCCGGTTTCCCTTTAGGCCACCCACAAGATCACCGATTGGCTTTGCCGTTTCTTGCTAACATGTGATTGGCCGTTGCAGCTGTCACTCCCTCAAACAGCTTCCGTTTTCACCTGTAAGTTGTTTACAAGTTGAGCATTTGTTCTGTCTGTGTCACGTCAGCTAGACGTATTTTAATATTAAAATTTAATAATAAATGCATAATAATAAATTTTAGTTTAATAGTTTAATAATAAAATTCATAAACATTAACATTTGAGTCTGTGTACGTGTCTACCAGTCTGTGTTAAGCCATCTATTTACATGCCTCTAAGATGAACTATTATCAAATTGTGATGTTGACTGAAAAGAAGTGATGTTGACTGAAAAGGACTGGGTGATAATTTTATGATTAAGATTACGATGAACCAATTTAGCCAATGTGATTTTTCACACAACGGAATTTGACCTCCACATTTAACCCATTCGTGCAGTGAAACACACAAAAACTAGTGAACACACTAGGCTGTGAGAATTTGTGCCCAAAGCGGTGGGCAGCCCTTATTTTATTTATTATTTTTAATAATATGTGATAATGTATTAATATTTCATTCATGATTAATATTAATTTTATTATTTTTTTATTCATAATAAATGTAATAGTTATTAATAGTATATTATTATTGGTAACTAGTATTTATTAATAAAATATAAATCATAATTTGTCAATATTTATTAATAATTAATAATAATAATAATAATAATAATAATAATAATACAATTTATGTTCAAGCACCAAAAAAAAAAAAAAAAAAAACCCTGCTTTTTTTTCGTCATCTCAAATCTGGTCACCCTATGTTAATTAGCTAGCTAGAAATGTTATCTGCTAGCCAATGTATTGTGCATTTCAACAAATGTTAATTAACTAGCTAGATATGCTAGTTGCTAGCTAATGTATTGTGCATTTCAGCAAATGTTAATTAACTAGATTATCTAGTTGCTATATTTATATTATGCATTTCAACCTAGCTAGTAGAATGTTTTGTGTATTTCAGCCAAATTAGCTAGCTAGAAATGCTTGCTGCTAGCCAACGTGCATTTCAGCCAATGTACTGTGCATTTCAGCAAATGTTAATTAGCTAGATATGCTTGTTGCTATCATGCATTTCAACCAATATTAATTAACCAGCTAGAAATGCTAGTTGCTATCTGATGTATTGTGCATTTCAGCAAATGTTAGTTAACTAGCTTGACTATTTTTGCTAGTAATAAGACACAATAAACTGACAGTAACAGCACATTATCTACTTCTCCTTTCCCTTCTCTGTTTGACCCACAAAATGAAGCACCTGTGCAATAGGTTAAAATAAGCCAGGAAAACATGAAGAGGCCATTAAATTAAATAAAAAACAAACATAACACAACCCCCAATGTGGATTATCCATCTCAGCAGAAAGGACAGAATTAAAATGCAGACTTCATGGAGGTCTCCAAGGTCCAGAGTGAAACCCTCCCATTCTAGGACACTGCATTTAAACTGAAGCCAGCTCTCCTGTAAGGTGACTGAGAGTGTTCTGGTGGAGATCCCAGAGTTTAGGAGAAATGCAGTCATGGCCAGGCCTCTCGCTCAGAGCTTTTAGGTGAGAGTCAACAGCAGAACCAGCTCTCTCTCTTTCCCTCTCTCGTCCCACAATCCCTCTTCCTCCTTTGGCTTCTTCTCTTGAAATGTTACTGTACATGCAGTTGCCACATATTCATGACTTCAAGTTATTTCTGGTTAACTTGACTTGATAACATTTGTAAACGCAAAGCATCTCTGGGACAGTGCTAGAAGATCACTCGCTCACTAAATCACATTTAGTATTCTGAGTATTCTCCACAACATGGTCGGCATTTGGTGCTCTAAAACACCCAAGCAAGCAATACAAGCAAATGAAAATAGCCAAACCAAAACATCTACAGTGGCCATGAGCATCAGTGCATGCACCATTGTTGCTAATGTATTGATAAGAGCAGGACACCCTTTAACTAGAGTGACCAGACATCCTCTTTTACCCAGACATATCCTCTATTTGAGACTTAAAAAACATGTCCGGGCAGAATTTCACAAACGTCCGGGATTTTGTTTTACTCAAGAAGCGTTTCATTCACAACCGTTCACAAAAAAAGGCAGCACGGTGGCTTAGTGGTTAGCGCCTTCGCCTCTCAGCACTGAGGTCTTGGGTTCGAGTCCCCATCTGAGCGGAGTTTCCATGTTCTTCCCGTGTCTGCATGGGTTTTCTCCGGGGACTCCGGTTTCCTCTACAGTCCTAAAACATGGAGATCAGATGAATTGGCTACTCTAAAAATTACCCTGGTGTGTGTATGAATGTGTATGTAAGTATGAATGTATTAGGGATGGGGAGATTCACTGATTCACATTGGTGATTCGGCACACATTTCTGTGATGCGACTGCACCGGTAGATTCAAGGTGCATCGGGTTTAATTTGCGGGCGAATTTATGGTGCATCGCCTCTAGCTTTTTTGCATCGGCAAATACCCTGGTTAAATCGGGTGTTTTGTTTCCCAGTATATATTCCTTATTCTAACATATTTTCTGAGGCAACATATTTTTTTTATTGATTTATTTTTTTCCGAGGCAACATAAATGCACCATCGTGTCCTTAGGCACTGACGCAAGCACGCAGACGTACACAACAAAGATGGAGGGAAACGAGAGCTTTCGCAATGACAAAGAGATATTTAATGCACCAAAAAGACACACAAATCAAATGTGCAGTGTTGCCAGATCTTGCGATAGAAACAAGCAACCAGCTCTATGAAAACAAGACCAAAATAAGCCCAACTGGCAACCCATCACATTCTGTAAAACAGAGGCCGCTTAAAGGTAAACATTTATATGACATTATACATAAACAACACCAAAATTATGATAAACAATTTTAATATAAAAAATTTTAACAACTTAAATGATTTAATAAATTATTTTAAAAACGTATATTCTTTGAGCTGTGATCAAAAGAAAAGTGCATTTTGCATCTCCCATCTGAGGTCGGAGCCATTCTTTCAGTGCGTTCTTTTTCCCACTATTTATTATATTTTTTCCATATTTTCCCCACTTACTCAAGCTCATTCTTATGCTGTACCTCGTCACTCTGGGCACTGCCTGCTGTGTGTTTGGGTGCATGACTGGTCAACTTGGGTGGGAGCGATAATCAGAAAACGAGGTCTTGGAAGGGACAAACTACCTACCTCTCGTCTGTTGCTTTATTTTGGGGAGCTGGGAGAAAATCAAAGAGTTCAAAAACAAACCCAAAAAACAGCAACCCGCAACTCACGTGATTTGCAAGCGACTTTAGATAAAAACAAGCCCAAAGTCGCTTATAATAAGTAGACTTGGCAACACTGCAAACGTGTAGCAATATTTTGGGTTTCTTAAGCGAGGTGGTCATCTTGACAAGACGCAATCTGCAAACAATGCCGTGGGGCTATCAAATACGTTAGTAGTAATTTTTATTCTTTGTAATTCTTTATGCTCACTACTCAGTCAACTACCTGAAACCTTGTGTAGCAGATAAGTCAAGCAGACAGTAGTATGTGGTGCAGATCATAATTGTCACTATGCACATTGTAAATACTGTACTTCTGAAAACTTCATCTTATGTTTTATACATTTTGTATAAGTATAGACGGAGAATATAACTGAATAATTCAATTGAATAAATTTTAATTCTCTGTCTGAATATACTGAATTATGCATTTTTTATATTATGTATTGGTTTTGTTCCATTGAAAACAACCAGATGTACACATCCCTCAAATTGTTACAGAGAGTAAAGCAGAATTGTGCTATTGAGTTAAGAAAACTGACCCGTTAGGCCAATACATCCTCAAACCTCAACTTACTGTATTGAATGATTACTTATCAAACAGAATCCTCTTATAATTAAGTCATATTGTTATCAAATAATTTTTTAATCACATCGTAACAAGGGGTTTCAGTGTATCGCAATTATATCGTATCAGTGGCAGTGTATCGAGATGTGTATCGAATCGACCTTAGTGGTTAATATATACATCCTTAGTATGTATGTATGCCCAGATATGGTTGGCACTCTGTCCTGGGTGATCCCCCTAGTGCTCGATCCAGTCCTCCAGGTGGACGGTCGCTTGAAAAACAGTATGCTGTGTGCGACTGGCTGCCGCTTCTCGGCGGAGTGTGTGTATATGAAGTGTGTCGATTGTAAAGCCTCCTTGGGTGTCTAGAAAGGCACTATATAAGTGTAATGTGTATGTATGTATGTATGTACAAACTAGTCTCGCCCTCCTCCTATTCCATTCGGTTTGCTTGAGTGAGATGTTATGCTATATTAAATGGAGACCCGCTAGCATTAGGACCCAGCAGAAATCCAAGCGCTCAATCTGAAACCTTTAGGCTAACATGCATGTTCACCGATTGGCTCTGCTGTTTCTTGCTAATGTGTGATTGGCCGTCGCCACTGTCATTCCCTCAAACAGTGTCTCGACTGCAATTTGGTCAGCAGTATGTTTTCACCTGTAAGTTGTTGATATATTGAGTGTTTGTTCTGCCTGTGTCACGTCAGCTAGACATATTTTAATATCAGAGGTTTCATATTAAAATTCATTAACATTAATATTTGAGTCTGTGTCTGTGTGTGTGCGTCTACCAGTCTGTGATAAGCCATACATTTACATGCTTCTAAGTTTAACTATTGTTAAAATAATTCTGAATTTCTGCTTATTTTTAGTCAAAAATGAGGTATAAGTCTGTGTAAATTAGGTCTATTTATTCTATTGACCATACAGTCCAAACATAAGTGTAACATTGGTGATAATGAGCTGGAGTGAAGTTGACTGTAAAGGATTGGGTGATAATTTTATGCTACATACTTTTAACAGTTTATTATTTTGTAATAATATGTAATAATGTATTAATATTTTATTAATGATTCATATAAAATGTATAAAAAAATGATTAATAATATTATTTATAATAACATTTAATAGTTATTATTAGAATATTATTAATAGTACCTAGTAATTATTAATAAAATATAAATCATAATTTGTCAATATTTATTAATAAAAATAACATGTATGTTCAAGCACAAAAAAAACAGTACATACAGTGTTATCTTCATTCTAGATGTCAAAAAGTATTTGCTGCTCCCAGTGTTTTTTTTATGTGGAAACCAGGTCCAAATGGCTCTTTGAGTGTTAAAGGTTGCCGACCCCTGGTCTAGAAGCACTTCAATATTCCTTACTGTGACGTGTCTACTGATGGCAGAAATCACGGAGCAGTATTCCTTCTGCTCATTCAGTATTTTGATTTTTTGATTGGAAGAACGGTGGTGTGTGCACAATGTATAATTTTGTTTTTGCATATTTGAAATATTAAATATGTTCAAATACCCTTTAAGGTCAGTGTTTTTTCTGCATGTTAGTGTTGATAAGAGCCAATAAAGCTCTTTTTTTCATAAAAGTGTCAGCCATATGCGTATTGTACAATTTTTTTTAAATGTCTTTGTATTTGAACATGTAATACACTGTAATCAACCCCCATGCCCCTCACCCCCCCCCAAGCCAAACCGCCAACTCCCCCACCCCCGACACTGAGGTGTCCTCTTTTTTATCATCTCAGATCTGGTAATCCTACTATAACCCTCTGGGTTCTGGGTTAGTTTTTAAATTTTTGGCATATTGAAGTTTTCCAAACTCTTCGTGAGATTTTATCCTAGAAACAAAATTAAACATACCCTGGAAACCTAAAGTGGTCTACTTTTCATATATATATAGCTTGAATAAAAATATATTTTTAGATATTTGTGAGATATCTTGTATGTAATTTGCCAGCATCAGGGACCCTCTATCAGTATGTGGGAGACCCCCAGAACTTCTGGGAGTTGGGGTGTCTGTGATTTAGGTATCCCAATTCCCTGAATTCAATTTGTCTACAGCGACACAATGCTACATTAGATTTATTCACTTCAACTTATATTATATGCTAAGAATTATTAATCAGTAACTCATGCAAACTGAGTAAGGAGAGAGGCATGCAAGTGTGGGATTATTCCTAAATTAGTATTGGAGAGGAGGTTGTAGGCATTGTTCATGTTGTACTCTGGTAATTGGCCACCAAATAGGACATTTTGCATTTTCCACTGGCTGTCTTCACTGGAGAGGAAAAAAGCAAAGCATGTTTATTCTGCTCACACATGAACCCGGGTGACTAAAATAGACTGATGCTGTTTCTGCCACATTTATTACATTAACGTTCTGGATGAAGGCTTGGAGTTTTTCAAGCTGACCACATGATGAAGCATCACCTCCGCTGTCCAGCTGTTTTCTCTCACAGATGCTGAGCTTCAGATGATACTGTAATTGTCGACGAGTTCCTCCTGTACCACATCCAAATACGGCCAAACTTCAGGCTATGCAGAGAGCACTGCTAATGCTAATGTCAGAGAGTTAGCATGACCCAAATCAACATTAGCACAGATGCAGGCACACACACACACACACACACAGACGTTGCCAGATTTGCCACATGACTCGACACAAATTTGGCAAAAACAAAGCATCCACCCACACATTTGTCACTGACCCACGCATTCATCATTTATTCTGGAAAAAAAACAACAAAAGGCTTGAGAAGCACCCAAATAATAACCTTAAAAAAACTAAAACATGTCACATTAAAGCGACGGTACACAGTGCTACCACCTGAAAATGGTGGCAAAAACAAATAGCGGCCAAGAACGGGTGCATAAAACACCAGCATGCTCTAAAACGGAGTGCAAACCCACAAGAGTGATGTTAAATGTTAATTTATCCATTTCATTTGTCTTTTGTATTGATTTCTTTTTGTTTTCAGTATGTAAAACTATACTGTAGTTATTCTGTAGTTGGAATACTAGAAATGAGGCCCTGAGTGGACTAAGGCGCTGTCACTATGATCTGGGGAGTTCAAATCCCAATCATGCTAATTGCCATCGGCAGCCGATGCCCGAGAGAGCGGAAATTGGCCATGTTCTCTTGGGTGGGTAAGATGGCACCCTCTGCCCAGCACTCAGGGCCGGCGGTAGCATAGGACAAGGGTGGGCTCAGCCCACCCAAGTTTGATTCTTGCCCACCCAATCAAAACCTCTCATACCGCCAGCAGGC
>BRDA01050965.1:0-25558 GCA_036984385.1 Crenuchus spilurus
AGAGAGAGAGAGAGAGAGAGAGAGAGAGAGAGAGACAGAGAGAGAGACAGACAGAGACAGAGAGACAGAGACAGAGAGAGAGAGAGAGAGAGAGAGAGAGGCTGAGAAAGTAATAAAATGGACTGTGTTGTTGGGTGATTAAAGTGGTGGTGAGTAAAGTTGTTTAAACATGTTAGACCTCATTTGCTCTGAACCATGTTTAAGGGCAGATTGACCCAGCTGTGGTTTATTGTAATGGCTACAGTGCTGAAAAGACCTGGTGGTCCCTCATTAAAGACCACCAATTTGTACATAGAACAAAGCCATTCCAGCCCATCTCTTTCACAACGCCGAGCAGCCGAGCTCCTTCCACCAGCAGGCTTTGTATCAATTAAGAAGCTTGTTGGGCTTCTCCTTTAAAATGAACTGAATAATTTAAACATCTGGGACCAGATCCTATTAGCCAAGGTGACATCATTACGCCTCATTGTGGCGGTGTCTAGAGGCTTCCAAGCCAAAAGATTCCAGCCTGTTAATATAACACGGAAATGATACTGAAGTGTTAGTGCAGAATGTATCTGGATATGTGTGACCGTGTGAATTAGGACACCCCATGATAACCTCTATTTAAACATTTGGGCATTTAGAGATTGAAGTAAAATTTATTTTAAATATAATGTATTTTAAAACAAATTCTAATTAATAAATAATTAATAATAGTGTTTACAATAATCCATTTTCAATAATTAGTGATGATATGTGTGAAATATACATTTCTTGTGAGTGACAGTTTAGCACAACTTCACATTTATAACTACATGAAATGGCTAAAATCTATCTTTCCATTCATCCATTCTGTTATGGCAGCAGATCCAGTATCTGTGTCATTCAGGGATTAGAAAAGCACTCTAAAAGTAATGGACGCGTACAAAACTGTTTTCTCAACAAAAATGTTTTTATCTAGGAAAATTGTAAACCCAGCTTCTTTTTACAGTTTCCTTCATAAAATTTCTAAACACAGCAAGCACAGTCAAAAAACTGTGTATCCGTGCTTCTCAAATCCTTCCGTCTCTCTGCTACATTAAAGCTCCGCCCCCTCTCCTCTTTACGCACGCTACCAACCCAGGAGTCACAAATTTCAAATTATTCTTAACTTAAACTGACATTATTGTTATTTCCATGAAATTATACAGAAATTACACATTTAAACATACACAACAAAACAATTATGAATTTCTTATCTATGGCTCTAACACATTCATCCATCCATCTATTCATCCATCCATCTATCCTTCCATCCATCCATCCATCCAGAGAGCGCAAAGCGTCCTTGGGTTTGAGAAAGGCGCTATATAAGTGTAACAATCATTCATCATTCATCATCCATCTCTCCATCTGTTCATCCATCAATCTATCCATGCATCCATCCATCCATCATCCATCCATCCGCTCATCTGTCCTTCCATCCATTCATTCATTCAGCCATCCATCCATCTTTCCATCCATTAATTCATCCATCCATCTATTCATCCATAAATCTATCTATGCATCTATCCATCCATTCGTCCATCCATCTATTCGTCCATAAATATATCCATCCATCTATCCATCCATTCATCCATCAATCTATCCATCCATCCATCCATTCAGCCATCTATCCATCTATTCATCCATCTCTCCATGCATTCATCCATCCATCCATCCATCATCCATCCATTCATCCACCGATCCACCCACCCATCCATCTGTCTGTCTGTCTATCTATCCATCCATTCATCCATCAATCTATCCATCCATGCATCTATCCTTCCATACATACATCCATCTCTCCATCTTTTCATCCATCAATCTATCCATGCATCCATCCATCTATCCATCCACCCATCTGTCTTTCCATCCATTCATTCATTCAGCCATCTATTCATCTATTCATCCATCTCTCCATGCATTCATCCATCCATCCATCATCCATCCATCTTTCCATCCATCCATATATTCATCCATAAATCTATCCATTCATCTATCCATCCATTCATCGATCCATTCATCCATAAATCTATCCATCCATATATCCCTCCATTCATCCATCCATCTATCCATCCATCCATCCATTCAGCCATCTATTCATCTATTCATCCATCTCTCCATGCATTCATCCATCCATCCATCATCCATCCATCTTTCCATCCATCCATATATTCATCCATAAATCTATCCATTCATCTATCCATCCATTCATCGATCCATTCATCCATAAATCCATCCATCAATTCATCCACCAATCCACCCACCCATCCATCTGTCTATCTATCTATCCATCCATGCATCTACCCTTCCATACATCTATACATCTCTCCATCTGTTCATCCATCAATCTATCCATGCATCCATCCATCCATCATCCATCCATCTATCCATCCACCCATCTGTACTTCCATCCATTCATTCAGCCATCTATCCATCTATTCATCCATCTCTCCATCCATTCATCCATCCATCTATCATCCATCCATCTATTCATCCATCCATTCATCCATTGATCCACTCACTCATCCATCTGTCTATCTATCGATTTATCCATCAATCTATCCATCCATGCATCTATCCTTCCATCCATCTCTCCATCTTTTCATTCATCAATTTATCCATGCATCCATCCATCCTCCATCCATCTATCCATCCACCGATCCACCCACCTATCTATCTATCTATCTATCTATCTATCTATCTATCTATCTATCTATCTATCTATCTATCTATTAATCCATCCATCTATTTCGTGAACAATTTATTCTGGTCAGTGTCGCAATGGTTGTATTACCCCTTCATAGGGCACTGGGCAGGGCATTACACTAACTGAACTGTATACAGGACAGGGTGCCAATCCATTACTGCAGGTGCACCATAACACCTGCATATGATTAGGACATGGTTAGAGAAAATTTTGAAGTGTCCTGTCCTGTAAACCTCATACATTTTGTTTGGTTTGATCTTGGTTTGATATCTGGGGTCAGTGGCATCACCAGCTTTCTGAGGTCTTCAGACAGAAGGTTGTAGATGCAAATGAGTCTAAAATGGGATTAAAAAGATCTCAACACAGTTAGAAGGCTGCAAAGTAGCTTACAAGTGGAGAACATTTGATTTTCATTGGAGGTGTGCAAGGAGCTATCAAATGCATGAGTGAGAGAGAGAGTAAAAAGGAGACAGCCAAAAAGAAATGAAAGAAAGAAAGAAAGGAAGAGATACTGTGTGAAGGAGAGAAAGATACAAAGGCAGAAAGAAATAAAGAAAAAGACAAAATGAGACAGAAAGAAAGAACGTTCTTACAAAAGTTTAAAATTAGAAAGAGATAATAAATAAAACCAATAAATCAATATCATTTAAAAATCAGGGCGTGACTGAAGCTGGCCTACTTAGACAGTATGTACTACATTAGATGCTACGTTCACCATCTTACCAACATCCTTTATGACGTCACACCTCACTGTAAACGTCCTCCAGACATGAATTCATTAAGTTAATGTGTGTAAACCTGCTCTGATTATGTGTCAGGATGTTTGTTGTGTCTGTGTCACATCAGCTAGATGTATTTTAATATCAGAGGTTTCATATTAAAACATTAATATTTACATTTGAGTCTTGTGTGTCTACCAGTCTGTGATAAGCCATCTATTTACATGCCTCTAAGTGTAACGATTGTCAAAATAAATCAGAATTTCTGCTTATTTTTACTAAAAAATGAGGTATAAATTTATGCAAATGAGGTCTGTTGACCACACAGTTCAAAAATAAGTGTAAAATTCTTTGTATTGAGTTGGAGTGAAATTGACGATGAACATAGAATTTGGTGATAATTTTAATGCTACATGCTTTTAACCGTTTATTAATATTTAATAATGTATTGATATTTTATTGATATATTTATTGCTATTATATGATAATGATTAATATTCATTTTATTATTCATATTTATGCTTAATAGTTATTATTAGTACACATTACATTTATATAGTGCCTTTCTAGACACCCAAGGATGCTAAATAGTATATAATGAATATTATCTAGTATATATTAAGAAAATATAAATCATAATATGTAAATAATGTATTAATATTTATTAATAATTAATAATAATAATTTAAATTATGTTCAAGCACCCTTTCAAAATGTTTTAAAATGTGTTTCTCTGTAGCACTTCATGGGTATTTCTAAACAATGTACTATAGTTGTGCATACAAAGCGTAGAGGTAAAAAAACAGTAAATACAGTGCTATCGTCATGTTAGTTGTCAAAAAGTATTTGTGGCTCCCAGTGTTTCCTTTTCCGTGGAAACTGGGTCCAAGTGGCTCTCTGAGTGTTACAAGTTGTCGACCCCTGCACTAGTCTTAAAAAACTAAATTTTTCTGGTAGTAGCTGGTCATACTAGCTGTCGCTGAATCAGGTGGTAGTACAGTAGTGCTGTGGTTCCATACTTCAGTAGGTAATCCAGGTATTGTTTGCGTACTGCTTGAAGAATACTGCATATTAAGAAACACTAGCCATTCTTGCCTACTGCTACTTTAGCAGCCATTTCAGCCTACTGTTTAGCAGTGAAGCAGGCAATTTCGGCCACAGTTTAAAATTACCCAGAGAACACCTAGGCAAAGACTTTTGAAGCAATATAGCTTGAATACAATGGTGAAATTATTTGAATGGCATAACAATAGACACAGAGAACATGGAAACTCCACCCAGATGGGGATTTGAACCCAAGACCTCAGCGTTGTTAGGTGAACGTGGTAACCACCAAGTCACCATCGTGCCAACGTAAGATGTGACATCTATGCAAAAACTGAAGCTGAACCAGAGGTTGACCAACCCAAAACATCCCAGTAAATCCACCAAAATATGGCTCTGTGAATGGCATCAACTGGTAGACATTTATAGGAAATGTTTAATTGAGGTTATTTCAGTCTTATGAAAGAAATATCTCTTATTAAGACAAAGGGTGTCAATTTTTCTGCTGCTGTTTCACTTTTTTGTTAAATAAATTTAAATAAATTTACATTTTCGTTGCAGCAAAGGTAATGAAACTACATCACGTTTAGTGTGTCCATATTTCCTAAAAAAGAACTACACTCTTAGTGGAGTGTCCTAATTTTTTCACATGACTGTACTCACAAAAAGCATTTTTAATTTTTTTTGGCATAATATGAAAATGAAAGGAAGTGGCTGGTACTTGAACTCTTCTGAGTTAATTGAAAACTGATTGTGATCAAAGATGACTGATGAGAACCTTAATGTATCTACAGGGTCTATGAATGTTCTTTACATCTATATACTTTAAAGTCATTAAGTAATCTATGTTTTATCATTAAATTATCTGTATGTAAAGGTATTTTATTTGACCTTCACCTTTCTTCTGTGATTCTGCTCCTCTGAGGGTTCTCAGTGTTTGTTAATAATTCATGGCAAATTGATCGTGGGTCTTTGATAAGCTGGGGAAAGGGCAACATCTTTTAGAGAAATCTCAAACTCTGCTAATAACATGATTATAAATTAATTATGAATTATATATATTGATAAAATGTTGTCATACTGTACATGTAAGTAGAATATATCCTATAATGCTGAAAGATGCAGAAATTAATAAAAACAACACTTGTTTTGGAAAGGAATATATAATTTCTTACCATAACAAATGTTTTCATTAATTTCAGCATTTTTCAGCATAAACTGAAATTAATGTTTTGATTATTCAGCTCATCATCACCAACATCAATCTCTACACTTGTTTTCACAATTAAAACACTAATTACCATTTGATTACGAATTATGAATAGTGAACTGTTCTCTCAGTACTGGTGACATACCAAAATCATTCAAATTAGCAGTAATCAAGCCTGTGATAAAGAAACCTAATCTTGAACGATTCAATCATCCATTTACATGAAAGTATTGAAAAGTACAGCATTACACTTATGTATTTGCATGATACAGATACATTAAATTATTCAGTCAGGATTCATTAATTAGCATTAATTAATATAACTTCTATTATACTCAAGGGTCTGTTTTGCTTGCAGCATTTGAAGCAATAATCAACACTGTCCTAATAGATAGGTTGCAACCTGGTTGGATGACAGGGAATAGCCCATTATGTCTGAGATCCTTCTGTACTGGTGGTTATGAGTTTATAATGGTGATGAATCCATTAACGCAAATGTAAAATGTGGCGTTCCACAAGGTTTTGTGCTTGGACCTTTACTATTTGTACTATATATGCAATATACAGTATATATCACTACACTCTTAAGAGATGGTTCTTTTAGGATTTCTTTAGTAAAGAAAATGGTTCTATATAGAACCATAAACACTCAAATTGCATGATGAGAGGGTTATTCAAATAGATTCAAATTTTTTTTTATTCATGCACATGGTTCTTTTGAGTGTTCATGGTTCTATATAGAACTGTTTTCTTTACTAAAGAACCATTGAAGAACCATATCTTTAGGAGTGTATGCGCACTATATTTGTATATATATAAATATGCGCAGTAAATCTGCAGGTGTTAAATCAACACTATTAGAGTTAAATTAACACTGAGGGTGTCAAAATGTAACACTCTCAGTGTTAATTTTACTCTAATAGTGTTGATTTAACACTGGCAGATTTACTGTGTATATACCACTGGGCAATGTTGTTCACATTACTGTTCACACACAACCAAAAATGATAACATTCTTCTTAATAACACTGAATACTGTACGAGACTTGAAAGCATGTATGACACTTAACTCCCTCTTAAACAACTCCGAGGTTGTTTGTGTTGGCTCAATCTTAACAGCTTTTCTTTCATGTCAGCTACAGCTGTGAAAAGCCCAGATTTGTCCTATTATGCACATTTAAGTGTTATTACAAAGAAAGCCTTAGAAATATTGCAACGTTAAGAAACTCCTTATCTTTCACGCTTTATTGCTTCAAGATTGGACTATTGTAATGCCTTGTTAACTGGATGATACTGTGAGAGTCTAAACAAGCTTTAGCTGGTCTATAATGCAGCAGCCAGAGTCCTTACAAGAACTAGGAAGTTTGACCAATAGTTTCAAATCTACACTGGGTGCCTGTCAAATTACAAAATGTTATTGCTGCTTAGTACCTGAGCGAACTGCTACACTATTACTGCCTATTATATCCTATTATTACCTATTATGTCTCATCGTCACCCAGCACTCTCCATCTGGAGAACTCCACTTCCCAAAATACCCTGGGAGACCACATGAAACCAGGACCAATCATTCCAGAGATCATTCTTCTAGACTCTAAAATCAGTATCTTTCACAAGTTCATCTCAATACGTCTACTGAATGACTTTCAAAGCTTTCTTATACCTGCTCAGACTATCAAATCAAATAAAAAAATTATTATGACCACTTCTGGTTTGAAATGAATGCTGCCATGATGCCATGTTACAGGGTTTGCTCTGCTGTATGTATAAATAATTTAATTTAATTTCCTTTTTCATTGCCAAAAAAGAATTTGACCTCCACATTTAACCCATCCATGCAGTGAAACACACACACTTACACACTAAGCTGAGAGAACATGTGCCCAAAGTGGTGGGCACCCCTATCCATGGCACCTGTGGAGTAGTTGGGGGTTAGGAGCCTTGCCCAAGGGCACTTCAGTCATGACCTGCCCAGGGATTGAACCAAGACCAGAGCCCTAACCACCAGACCAGAGCTGGAACAAAGCCTGTCAGAAGGGAGATTCAAAATCATAAGTCCAGTGGAGACTCTGACATGAACCCAGTGCCTTAGACCAACCGGAGCACACCAGTCAGATGTAGCAGAGTGCAAATCCATCATCGTGGGCAAAGTACTAAATTTGATTGATGTCTGAAAGGACATGATAATAGGGTAGTAGCTTGGAAACTATGCTCCCAATGGCCTCCCAATAGAATCATTGGGCCATTGATGCCAGAGTGGATGACAAGTGCTACAGAGCAATCAGCCTCCCAAAATTAACCAGCTGTCCTCTACAATGAACAGGAGCTTTGAGGAAATTGTCAGGGATCACCACTGACTGGGCCTGTAAAGCAGATGCATGGTTAACGTAGTCATAATATTCTTATATGACCACCATATGTTCATTATATGTCTCGTTATTTAATTTGATTTCTTTTTCTTTGTACTTGTATACAGCTGAAAGTCATTTGACTTCACTTTACTTGATTTTATTTACACAATCAGTGTGTAAATGTGTGTACACTTAAGGGAGTTTAGTGGCTAGTTCATGGGGGGTCTTGGACCTGGCTTCTTTTTTGTAAAGCTAATTTTCTGTAAAGCTGCTCTGTGACAACAGAGGTTATAAAATACTCTGTATAAATACATTTTGAATTGAACTGAATTGTCTTTTTGTTACCCTGCAGCAAGACAAACAGTTCATTCATATTTAAATAGCTTCACATCTAATTACTCATCAAAGAGGATTTCCTGCAAGACCCGAAATAATGGTGCAGGGATTCATCTATATGTTGTTAATACAGATCCAACATAACTGCTTTATTGATATATTAACTGTATCATAGTATGTATCCTGTATTTATAGCATATTCTAAATTCCCTTTGTGTCAATTGGTATACATAAAGTCTTATAATGGAGGGCATAAGCATGTATAATGGATCATAAGCATTTAGTAATAGACACTAGTGTTGCTTTATGGGCTTTATGAAACCTAATATAAATCATATATAGTCATAATTGTGTTTTACAATCCTTGGTCGTAATATTTACCTGTTGCTTTGTTTGTCTGTTCTAATGTGTGCAGGTCTGTGCTTGGCCACTAGGGGTGCTATGTATATAAGAGAACTGAGAAGAACTACAGAAAAAGAGATACTTGGGCAACCATTCTGACCCGAGCTGCATCCAAAATTGCAAACGTAGACTATGGGTACTACATTTGAACCAGAGAACACTACTCTGTTGGCTTTTTCAGCAGTGAGTGTAGTATCCAGGCAAATTTGGATGCTCTACATCCACCATCTTGCCAATCTTTTTTTTTTTTGCCAATTTTCTCCCTTTTCCAATGTGGCAGTTGCAAATTAACCCAACCTATTAGTGGCTCTACCCATCACTTTGCACTGTCCCTGGCTCTAGGAGGGTGAAGACATGGACACGCCTCCTCTGTTACGTGTGATGCAGCTCTTGTCAAACCATCACTGGGGAGCCAACGTGCTCAGAGGAAAGTGCAGGGTCTCTAGTTTCAAATGGATCAGGACTCGAACTCTTCTGGTCATAGTGTCAGCGTCTTAGTCTGCTAAGCCACTCAGGGCCCCTTGCCAATGACTTGATGCCACATCACTGCTATAAAAGTTCATTCATTCACATACTCAATACATTTTAATCATTGTAATATGTAAGTTTCTTACACAAGGGGGCAGACTGGAGGTTATAGATCTGGTCTTGTGACTGGAAGTTGGGCTAAGTTGGGCTATTGAGCTAAGTAGTGGTTTGTGCACAAACTATTGGTCGATCATCAATGGAGGGGGGAATGGAGGGTGGGTGCCAGAGGGGGTTGTTCACCCAGCTCGCCGACAATGTACCAAAGCATGGCTGAAACATTGTACAATCCATCATTAACCAACACACTTCCCAAAACAATATGTCCATCACACTGTGGTTGAGTTGTGTAGTTTCAGTTTACAGATGTAAGATCTGTGGGAAAGATTCAACTTTTTGCCAATGTGATTTTGCACACAACCACATTTAACCCAATCGTGAAACACACACACACACACACACACACACACACACACACACACACACACACACACACACATACACACACATACACACTAGTGAATACACTAGGCTGTGAGATTTCGCCCAAAGTGGTGGGCAGCTCTTATCTAAAATAATGTACCTGGTTAGTTCAAACTCATCTACCATTGTGGCTATTGTGACATTTTTATTTTGGTCTATAGGACGTCTGACCATTAGCACAAGGTTTTATATACTGCCAAGTATGAAAAAATAGCAGGTGTTTTCTCACAGAGAGAAATCTTTACAGTACTTTAGTGAATCAATTCTTAATCACTGAGAGCTTTAATCGACATTAGAAAATGATAAAAACAAGAAAAATGCATCAGTGTGAGAATTTTGAACCCATCACATATATATCGCACTGAGCCACTAATGCACTCTACAAAGATGCATATAAATACTTAAGAGTTCTTCTAAATTATATTATTATTATTATTATTATTATTATTATTATTATTATTTGTAATAGTAGTAGTTTGATTATTATTTTATTTCTATTAATATTACGATTGTTGTTGTTGGTGGTACATGATTAAAATATGAATAGATATGAACAGCTTAAATAATACATATTAAATATTAATTGTACATTATTAATGCGATTTTGGTCATATTTTGGCAAATAATTACAAATTGTGTGCATTTTTGCAAGTTTCAAAGATAAAGAAAGACTGAAACAAATGAAATATTTGATTTTGTTCAGTTGGGAGTGATGGATCAGTGGGGGGTGAGTATAATTTGGTTTTACTCCCTGTTCTACTGTTTGCAGGCAGGGACAAAGAATAGTTTGTGTATTTATGTTTCTGTATTTTCAGGCCAAGTTAGTTTTGTCTTGCTTTTATTTGGGTTTGTATGTTGTTTTGACAATATGCTCAACCCTGAAGCAGTTTTCCATGTTCAGCATTTAACATCTTGCTCTTGAACTGTTTTATGAAAATCCAAATAACCCTGAACTGGTTTCGTGTTTAAATGGTCTCCATTCTCAATGGAGCCCAATCTCAATCTCTTTTATAGCCTGACCCTAGACCGGGTCATAACACTTGTAATATTTTTATTTATTTATTTTTTAAACAAAACATGCATGTCATTAAAACCACAAACCCTTTTCCAGAAGGGTTGAGATCCTTTCTAAACAATTTTATTTATTTAATTAATTAATAAAACATTTTATCAGCTAGAAGAACAAAAAAAATATTTTCTGTGTTTTCAATATCAATTCTATTTGTTAAATATAAACAAATGTAGTGTCATGCTCCTCGCTCCTCCAGCCTGTCACATCTCCTCTCACATCATCTTGGAACTACACTTCCCAGAATCCTTTTTTGCTCCACCAAGCTCATGTGACTTACCTCTCCAGCTGTCTCCCATTCAGATGCTGATTTGCAGGACTACTTAAGCCAAGCCTGGAGAGCAATTTCTTTTTTATTTGCTGTGCTTTACATAGCTTTCTGTCTTATTTTCAAGGTTCTGTGTCTGTTCATTCTGTTTGTCTGGTTAGTCCTAGCTTGTCTGGCACCTTTAGCTTGTTTAGCATATTTAGCTTTGTTTAGTCTAGCTATCATTTCCTATTTAGTGTGAGGCCTACTTGACTTTTTGTATTGCTTATCTTACTTATCCTGTCTAGTGTGAGGCCTAGTTGGCCCTCTGTATTACTTATCTGACTTATCCTGTTTAACATGAGACCTAGTAGGCCCTCTGTATGATTTTGGGTTAGGCTGCTCCTTTTGTTTATTCCTTCAGTTCTTGTTTCAGTTTATGTTATTGTTGTTTTTATTAAAATGTCTCTTTTGTTTAAACCTGAATTCATCCTCAGTTCACTCATGCTATGTAACATATATGAATTAATGTTAATCATAAAAAGTTGGGACAGAGGTAAAAAAGGCAGAAAAGTACAATTAACACTGTTCTGGAAAGTTCCACAGTTAAAACAAATTGAGGTCCGAGGCCCGAGTATAAAAGCAGCATTCCCCAAAGGCTTAGTCTTTACAAGCAAGAATAAGTCATGGTTCACCAGTTTGGGCTAGACTTAGTGAGGATTGTTTCTCGGTGCATGAATTGAGGTTGTTCACCATCAATAGTTTATAATAGATACAGGTAGTCGGAGGAAATCTCAGTGTGTGAAGGCTAAGGAGAGAAACTAATACTAATAG
Organism: Crenuchus spilurus; assembly: GCA_036984385.1. Taxonomy (NCBI): domain Eukaryota; kingdom Metazoa; phylum Chordata; class Actinopteri; order Characiformes; family Crenuchidae; genus Crenuchus; species Crenuchus spilurus. The sequence goes on from BRDA01050965.1 coordinate 11,934, forward strand.
TGTGACTATCAAGACCTCAGGCAGTATTTTTTGAGAAATCATCATGCTGCTGTGATGGAAATAGTCATGTGGGCTCATGAATACTTTATAAAATCATTGTCACTTAACACAGTCTATCAGTGCAGCAAGAAATACAGTTATGCAGAGGAATCCGTATAATGATTTTATGTAGAAATTTTGGAATGTCCTCTGGGCCAAAAGTCATCTAAGATGAACAGAAAATGGTAGAAACATGTTCTGTGGTCATTTAAGTTTGTTTTTGAATGAAAAATACAATCCAGACTGTTACCAATGAAAAGTGAAAAAAATGTTTATATTTCTGACAATGTCAGACCTCGTTCTGCACACGTTACAACAGTGTGGCTTCATAGACATAGTTGTGTGTGCTTGACTGACCTGTCTGCAGACCTGTCTGGAGCATCATAAAGAGGAAGATATGACAACGGTGACTGCAGACTGTTGAGGACCTTCAAATTCCAAACAATTAAAAAGTATAATTAAAAAAAAGTGATGTAATACAGTAGTAAACATGTCTCTGTCCCAACTTTTTGGAATGCATTAAAATCAATTTCTAAATCTATTCATATTTAACAAAAATAATTTTTGTTAAATAGTTCATCATTAAAAAAACACTGAAATCCTTTTGTTATTTTGTCTGTTCAAGTGAATTAACTTAACTGCATATTTCAGTTTTTAGTGCTTTTTTTATTTTTAAGAAGTGTCCCAACTTTTCTTTGAAAATCTTTTATTTAAAATGGCTGTTCAAATAAGAATAATTTAAATTAAAGCATTAATAGCATTAATTACAAATGATATTGTTCTTTGTTGACTGTTGAGGATCTTCAAACAATTAAAAAGTATAATAATAAAAAAAAGTGATGTAATACAGTAGTAAAAATGTCTCTGTCCCAACTTTTTGGAATGCGTTACAGCCATCAATTTCTAAATCTATTCATATTTAACAAAAAAGAATTAAGTTCATCATTAAAAAAAACACTGAAATAATTTTATGTTATTTTGTCTGTTCAAGTGAATTAACTTAACTGCATATTTCAGTTTTTAGTGCATTTTTTTAGAAGTGTCCCAACTTTTCTTTGAAAATCTTTTATTTAAAATAGCTGTTCAAATAAGAATAATTTAAATGAAAGCATTAATAGCATTAATTACAAATTATATTGTACTTTGTTCATTAGAAAATGACTTAGATATGTAATTAATAATATTTACGTTAAATTTTAGCTCGTTTTCAACAAATTCAACACTTCTTACTAGAAAAACTGCCAAAACAAAACTGGCATCAAACTGAAATCATGTCTCTTTTTTCTGCTTACAAATACAAATGTGATAGTGACTAAAAATGGTAATTTAAAGTTTTGAGATTTTCTGTGGAAAAAAAAACTGTGTAGTAGAAACATTTGAAGGTGCATGCAGTACTGAGGACCTGTGAGGATTTAGAGGTAAAACTACTGCAGTCAGCAACAGCAGACGACGTGGTAGGCCATGTAAGCCATGAACACTTCCCAGGATGTAGACATGAGTGTGAAAGATTATCTTAAAGATCAGAACAGCAGCCTGACATAAAAGCCTTGTTAAGCCACACCATTTAAATATGCTGGCGTTAATTATATTGACATATCTATCAGTGGCACTGGATCACAAGCCTTTATTACTGCTGATAGTAACTGAATGAATACTGAAGCATGCTGACAAATCTTAATTGCTCTGATCCAGCTGAACCAAGGCATGGCGATAGGCTTCAGACAGACAACAGAGATATGAAATAGTAAGATTTGAAAATATTTTAATGCACTAATTAGCACATTTGGTGCTCAAGTCCCTATTTAATACTTTTTTCTGCTTTTAAATGAATCACTCAGGTAGTAGTCCTGCCCACTACTCAGGTGCACAAAAAGCCAATGAGTCTCAAGATGGCGCTATAATGTATGGGTCTTATTATTCTCATATCAGATGAACTCAGAACGGGAATTCACAGATGCAGACAGGGTTTGCTGCATGTATACATAAGTGAGCACTAGTCAGTTGTAGCAGAGTGTAAAACCATCATCATTGGCAAAGGACGTGATTTGACTGATGTCCAAAAGGGCATGATAATTGGGTGCCAGATGAAGGCTGGCAGTATTTTGGAAACCGGTAACTTTGTTAGATGTTCTAGAGCTACTGTTGTGAATATTAGTGTCTCCCAGTGGATTAACGTTGATGCCAGAGCAGAGCCACAACTTCAGAGAGTGACACAGGGCATAGACACAACACAGTGATGCCATGGCTCAAGCAAGAATTTGCTTTTTGGACCATTTATCATTGGCCACTTAAATGTTGATAATTCATAATTTATAGAAAATCACAAAATGTTAAACTCAAAATACTCACTGGATTTTCAACCAATCTGCACAACTCTAATAAAAAAAAAAAAAAAAAAAAAAAATTTCTGTACATTTTGTATTTCTAATTATTAAACAGTAATATTATATAGATACATATCCTGTGACAACCTTCTTATAATAGATTGTTATAATAGATTACATATAAATCCCCCCAAATTACAGTAATCCCTCATCATCTCGTCTCATTTACACTTCAGCTTAATCATAATATTAGCTCCCCTGACAAAAAAAATAGTCACCTTTTACATTTAGGATGGTAGTAATTTCATGCTTCTGCAGATGGCACCGCACAAGGATGATCAGGTTATAAATACCTGCTGGGTGTGTGATGAGATTCATAGATTAAGAAGAGGTGGTACAGTGCAGTGAATGTGTGCAAAATGGGTCACAAAGCAGATGTTAATGATTGTACTGTATTTGGGCATCAAAGGTCAGAGTGTGAAGTAAGTAGCTGAATTTGCAGGTGTATGGCAGTGTACAGTCATACATGTCTACGAGCAGTGCTAACAATGCCAGTCTACAGGACATTCTCCTTAGAATACATTATAAAACATAATGTTATTGAAAACATAAAAACATTGCATCTCATTCCACAGCACTGAATAGTAATACACTTAATCTGCTTTTTTGTTTATAGAGATAATGTGGCGCCACTAAGAATAAACAAAACAACAACTATAACAGAAAAAGCCATCCTATAGTTAGAATGTAAATTGCAGCTGACTAAATGTCAAATTTCAATCATTTTAAACTCTTCTCTCAGTCATGAATACTACATAAATTAGCAGTAATCAAGCCCCTGATTAAGAAACCCAATCTTGACAAATTTAGCCCCATTTCAAATCACTCATTTATAATCAGACACATGAAAAATATCAGTAAGGATTTAAACCTTATCACAAGACTGCATTACTGACAATAAATAATCTTCTATTATCTTCTGATCAGAGATGAGTGTCTTTGTTAGTGTTGCGTGATCTGATTGCAGCATTTGACACTATACTTCACATTGTCCGGGTGTTGGGATCACAGGAAAAGCCCTTTCTTGGATCTTGGTTCAGATCCTATCTTACTGATCATTATCAGTTTGGTGAGGCGTCCAGTCATGCAAAAGTAAAATACGGTGTCCCTCAAGGCTGTGTTCTAGGACCTTTTCCATTTGCACTATATGTGTTATCACTACGTTATCTGCAAACATGGCATTAGCTTCCACTTCTGATGACACACAGCTGTATTAGCCAAACCAGATGATAAGATTCACTTAATAACATTGTGTGATGTATATAAGCCTGGATGTCAGATAACTTCCATGTAAAAGGTGCTAGAAACACTCTTGTTTATCTGGATAGCTTCTCTGTTGCATCAGGTACAAGAATGAAAACCGTGTCATTATAATTGATCCAGAGATCAATTAGACATCAATACAATGTTGGTATTGTTTAATTAAGAAGAGCACTATGAGCACATGATGGTGAAAAAAAAAACAGTTCATGCTGTTATTTTTATATCAAGACTGGATGATTCACTATTAACTATATCTTCCAGTTTGAGTCTAAATAAGCTTCAAATGTCATCAGCCCTGGTTCTTCCAAGGTTCTTTAGTAAAGAAAAGGGTTCTATATAGAGCTATTAACTCTCACAAAACCCAAAGGGTTCTTTGTATGGTTAAAGGGTTCTTCAGATTGATAAGGAATGTGTTGTAGATGGTTCTATACAGAACCTTTATGAAAATGGTTCTATATACTACCAAAATTGTTCTGCTATTATTGTGATGTTAAGCTTGTAATAAAAGAACCCTTTTTGTTGCAATATAAAACCACTTTTAAAAGGTTTCTGTTTAGAACCATGTACACCCTTTTTAAAGATTGTTCGTCAAGGGTTCTTTAATAAAGAAAATGATTTTCTATTGAACCATAAATAGTTTTTGGGCTTGTTACACAGTGAAAGGGTTCTTCAGATTGATATGGAATGTGCTGTATATATGAAAATGGTTCTATATAGCACCAGAAAATCTTAATCTGTTATTACAAGCTTGACATTGTAACTACAGCAGAACCCTTTCTGGGGCTATATAGAACCATTTTCAAAAAGGCATATATGAGTCATTCCATGAAAATAGCACATTTTGAGTCCCTCTCCCTCTTAGCTGTATTTTATTTACTGGGTCACAAAAAATCTATATTTTAACAACTTTACTCATACATTGAAATATCGCCTTTAATACAGTGTAATTTGTTATTTATTTATTTAATCTTTTTATAAGAAATTATATTGTTTTTTTGTTGTTATTTTGTCATGTCCCTCATGGCCTTCAATGAAAGTATACTTAGCATATACCAAATATATCTATTAAAAAGTCCATACATTTTGATATCAAACTAAACATCTATCTGTGCTTATTTGTTGACAATATTTTTTTTCAAAATTAATTGATAATTATAAATTAAAATCACATTAATTATGTGTGTACCTGAGTAACCCCTCAACCCCGTTACACAAATGATTGTCCCTCCATAAAAACAATGTTATGGTCCGTATCAGCATGTACGTCAGAAAGTGACATCACTCAAGTCTTTTGGACAAGTATATTTGACCAGATGAGGCTTGGTTCTAATGCCTGAAAACACAGGACATGCATACTCACATAAATGCAGACAGACAGACAGACAGAGAGAGAGAGACACACACACACACACACACACACACAAACAGACACACAGACAAAGAGACAGACACACAAACACATGCACACACACACAGAGACAGAAAAACACACAGACACACAAACAGACAAACACACACACAGACTCCACATTTTGTTAACATTTGAGCTATTTTGTTGTTATATGTTGTTGTAGTTGCCATTGTTTTTTAGTTGGGTTAATAAAACTCAGTTCAACTGCAATTTATCTGTTGTCCTTCTTTATCAAGAGAGTAGGTTTGATTTTGACATTGGTGGGGACAGTAAAGTGCTCCAAGGCAGAACTCCTAAATGTTGATATTTTTAGTATATGCAGTCATAATGTTATGTGAAGCCACACGTGTGAAATATTGTTATTAAGATCATCATCACAGTAACATTTGTCTCAATGCTGAATCTCATGACTAACATATCCATCATTATTTAACCTCACCTGTGAATTTTCAGCCTCATCTCCATCTGGCTTTTCCTTCTCTACCTCCTCTAGCCTCTTCTCCTTCATCTCCTCCAGCCTCCCCTTCTCTACCTGCTTCTGCCTCTCCTCCTCTAACTCCTACTATATTAAACCCTATTTGTCCCTTCAACCCCGTTACCATCTTCAACCCTGTTACCCTAGTCTCAACCCTGTCACACCTACATTTTCATACATTATTTTAAAAAAATGCATTTAAAAGTAATTTAATGTTTGTTGACTTCCATCTAAAATGTTGAGAGCTATCATAAGCTTATTGATTTTAGTGAAGATTCTTCAGTTAAACTACACTTTTGATGAAAAATTACAAGCACACCTTCACAAAAAGGGACATTTCAGGCTTTAGTATAGCAAAAAATTGAGATTGTATATAATTTTCGTATTTGCAATTATTGAATTAGTGTTGGGGACATCTGATTAATATGAAAATATTGATTTCTTTAGAAATACATTTTATGATCATATCCAGAGAGCTTACATTTTGTACGTAACGGGGTTGAAGAATAATATTTCCCAGATCTTGAAATAATGACCAATAATAATAGTGAGCTAATGCCTGAGATGGGAAAATATGATTTTCTGATAGTTGAAAATATCCTTAATGCTGTGGGGTATACATACAAATTATACATTTTAATAAAAAAATTGAAAATGTCAAAGTCCAATTTGACCTATTCTCGTGGAATGACCCATATATAGAACTATCTACAGCACATTCCACATCAATCTGAAGAACGCTTTCACTATTCCAAGAACCATTTGGGTTCTTTGAGTGTTTATGGTTCTGAATAGAACCATTTTCTATGAGCCATTTTTACTCTGAGCCAAATTCTCAAAATCCTTTTTTTTAATTATAATTTTTTGTAAAAAAGATTTACTGAAAATATGCTACGTGACTGCACCACTTTAAAAAAAAAAACCAAAATAAGCAAAATATGCCTTGCTGTGTATCCATGCTGTGGTCTGGATGCACTGGTTTTTGAATGGCTACAAATCGGACTATTTAAGGCTCAAGAAGAACCACATTTTTTGGTATACTCCTTGGAATGGAAGCTGAATAAACATAATGGATAATCTTAGCTCTGTGAACTGAGCAGCAGTTTCTCAAAAGTCAGATGACGTTTCTGACAAAATGGCAGCAAACTGAAACTAAAGGAAATCTGCATTCACGTTTCATGCATTAAAGGCCCAATTACTACATCAATGAAGAGCTCATTAGTTTGGTTTAAAAAGGCCTACTCAATACTCATCACATTATTTCAACAGACCAGACGCTTGTAGTTTAAAACAAGCCAAAAAGCAGATTTCCTTATTGGTAGAGGGCAAAAACAATACATGGTGTCAAAACAGGCAAGAGTCTAAACCAGACAGTACACACACAAGATACACGGTGACATCTATAGAGCAGTGAAGTACACAGTCCAATATCCATAAACTAGAAGATCAAACACACACAGCAAACAAAGCAAAGGGCAATCCAGAAATCAGAGAAACATGAAAGCAGAAAAAACAGGCCATACACAAAAAGGATCACTCAGTATGCAGCAGAAAGAAATGGAAGCTTCAGCAAAAGTTCTGCAATAAAGACTCAAAGCTTCAGTCCATAACACATCACTCATTCATCTGACTTACTGGCCAATCAGAAATGACTACATACTACTAAGAAAGCATGTTAACTGTGCTATCAATTTCAGGTGGTGATGTATCAACGTCACCCTCCTTCCTTCCCGTCATCACCAGCTTGGTCCCAGTACTATTGCCTTTGGGGGGTGGCTGCACCCCAACATCACTCTATTTGGCAGGATCTGCTAGAGTCTTAATAAAGCAAGACCAAAGACTTTCAATCAAATTTATTTGGACAAAAATGGCAAAACACACTTTCAGTGTCATAAATGAAAAGAAGAATAATTTATAAAAAAACACTGAGGTTTTTAACGACAATGTTACGTTTTTGGACATTCAGAATTGTGCTTTTCCTCACCAACAAAACCCAGATTCACCAGCACACTTACAAGCACAACCTTTACTAAACTACATTTGTTATGATGAAGCCAGAAAACAGCCGCTTAGCTTTGTGTTTGTGCTCATCCAGCTGCAGTGTTAGGGATCGTCTCACTATTAGCAGAAGAAATGTGAAGCGTTTCAGTGTCTGTAGCCAATGACACTCACATTAAACACACAAAACATCCATGTGACTTACATCATTCATTTTAGACATTTTCATCATTTTATTAAATATTAGTAATAATGTAACATACATGCATCTTCATACGTATTCATATATTATTGTCTTTGTCTTATATACAAATATAAAATAATAATCAGTTAAACTCATGTTATTAAACTTCATGATGCTAAACATTGATAGATGATTAATTACTAATTTTATTATCATGTATAGAAATTAAGAACTGCTGTCAATTTCAGCCAAAAATGTTAATTTCGGTGACTCTCTGTTTAATACTTAATTTAATCTGCATCTATTAATAATATCCTTCTAATCTTGGTCGCTCCAAAGAGTTTGGACTGGCCTTATTGAATATTGGTTCTTCTCTGTTGTCTCAGGCTTGTTTGGGGGTGTAGGACCAGGATTCCACCACTTCCTATAAATCTTTATATCATGACTCATGTTATTACCCTGTATCGTACATTCTAATATGGATTAAAATATAATTATTCTCTCACTCTGACAGGCTGATTTCCCACTTCTTCAACCTCTGTAGTAGTGCTGAGCAGCGTCTCTTATTTGAAGCCGACCTCTGGATATGACGCCAAACATGTGGACTAAACTTTTTTGGTCGACCCTGACGAGGCTTGTTTTGAGTGGAACCCATCTTGGAAAACCACTATATGACATTTTCCACTGTGCTGTAGCTCAGTTTCAGGATGTTAGTAATCTTCTTATAGCCTATGGTCTTAAAAGAGATTTCTTCTTTAGTAAAGAAAAATTGTTCTGTATAGAACCATGAACACTCAAAGAATATTGATATGGGAGAATATTGATGTCCATATATGAATATATGTATATAGAACCTTGATCACTCAAAGGGTCTTTCCATGATGAAATTATTCTTCAGACTGATGAGGAAAGTGTTGCAGATTGTTCTATACACAACCTTTATAAAAATTGTTCTATATAGCCACAGAAAGGCTCTGATGTAATTGCAATGCCATGGTTGTAATAATAGAGGAACATTTTATGGTGCTATTTTCACCATTCTGAACCATTTTCAAGTGTTTTTTACATCTACATCACATTCCTTGTCAACATGAAGAACCTTTTCACCATGCAAAGAACCTTTTGAGTGTTCAAGGTTCTATATAGAACCATTTCCTTTTTAAAAAAAACCCTTGAAGAACAATTTCTTTTAATAGTGTAGGCCATCGTTGTCGAAAACTGTGAAGGTTGTAAACTGAGACTGATGTACACACATTTCCAAACACTGAATGACTGACAAAGACTGAAACACAAGGAATGTTAATATAGCAAATCCTAACAAGAGCTAATTAGACAGCAGGGCTGAGTGGTGGAGACATGACCAAGACACGTGGAAGATGTAAACAGATAAGCATGTGGAGACACAACCGACACAACATGGCAAGATGACATGATGACATGGGGGCAGCCATGGCCTAGTGGTAAGGATCTGGTCTTGTGACCAGAAGGTCGCCGGTTCGATCCCCAGACAGGACATGACTGAAGTGCCCTTGAGCAAGGCACCTAACCCCCTAACTGCTCCCCGGGCGCCGATGGATAAGGGCTGCCCAAATTCATAAGGGCACAAATTCTCACAGCCTAGTGTGTTCACTAGTGTGTGTGTTTCACTGCACGAATGGGTTAAATGCGGAGGTCAAATTCCGTTGTGTGAAAAATCACATTGGCTAAATTGGTTGATCTTAATGATGGCGGGGACTAAAGCACATGACATGAAAGTAAGCAGAAGCACATGGCAAATGTAAATAAAAAGATGAAAAGGTCAAATGTATGAATAAATCAATACATTTATTTCATTATAACTAAAGTAATAAGTCTATTTTGAAAATGTAGCAATATATGCCAGAGACCACGATCCAAGTGCAAGCATTCATTAAATTTAAGAAATGTACCAAAAGGGTTCAAGACAGAGTCCAAGCAAAGTTCCAAATAAACAAGAAATCCACATAATAATGCTCAGAAATTCATGGTAAACAACACAAATGAGGCCATGCATAGAGAGATTGCGAACACATGCTTAAATAGAAGCTTAATGAAGATACAGTCATCTACAGGTGTGCAGAAAGCATATTAGACTTCCACTGATTGCAACTTCTGCTGTCTAGGAGGCGCATTGCCTTGTGAGAAGTAAAGTACAGATACCCAAATAACTACTTAAGTACAAATATGTTATTTACTACCTCTGACAACAGAGAGATGTGTTAGAGGTGTCATATGACCTCACATTGGGGTGATGGAAAATGGACTCCATTTACCAGATTATAGACTGAACAGCAAACAGAGAGAACACACTGAGTATATGATCTGCTCTCATTGCTCCATTGTAGAGTTCTGATGCTCACATGTCCAATTTTGGCACTTTTGGTGGTGGATAGTGTCAGCATGGGCACCCTGACCCATCTATACAGACCCATACACACCAGTACACTGTGTGTTCTGACACCTTTCAATCACAGCCAGTATTAACTTTAAACAGTATTAACCATTTGTGGTGCAGTAGCTGTTCTGAGAGATCAGAACAGATGGGCTAGGGTTTGCTTCCCTCACACCACACTTGCTCTTCATTTTGTAAATTTTTTATATGTACTAGGCATTAAAGGCAAGCCATTATAATCCATATTCATTAACATTATTTTCTTCAAAATGCCTTCTTCCACCATTTTGATGCTTATAAATTAATGGAACAATTTTGGCCTCTTTTAACTAAGAAAATGGGCACTTCACTGGTGTAGTAAATGTGCCCTTTAATACATTTTGATTGAACACAAATTTGTTTAGTTTCAGCTTTACTGCGATTTGAATTTTTACACGGTGGCTTTTATTTTGATATCAAGATCTGTTGACTTTTAAGCAGCTGTTGCTAATTTTACCAAGTTAAGATAATGCACCTAATTTGTCAGCCTCTCATTGGTACTTATGAAAATCCTAAAATTCATACTAATTAAAAAGAGCATATACAACTTTACTGTTTTTCTTACATTTAAAGATGTGTAGCTAATCATTTTATGTATTTCTCTTACAGCATCTTTGTGTTTTGAAAAATAAACAAAAAAATTGTTTTTATTCAAATATTTAAAAACAATACTCCTTTAGAGAGAATAGAAGGAATTTGCATATTTCCACAGCACATAATATCATTAAACAATTCAAGGAATCTAGAGAAATTTCAGCGTGTATAGCATACAAGGCTAAGCAGAACAATTGTGATCTCTGATCTCTCAGACTTCACTGCATCAAGAGCCATCATTCATCAGTATCTACTGTAATATAACCTCAGGGGTAAGAGATTACTTTGGCAAACCTTTGTGAAACAATATAATACAGAGTTACTATATAATAATCCTTATGTTAACCATTTCCAGATGCCGTGTTGACTTTTCTGGACTTGGAATCGTCTGGGATGGACCATCGCACAGAAGAAATGTGTACTGTGGTCAAATGAATCAGTATTCAAGCTCTTCTTTGGAAGAAAAAGATGTTGTGTGCTCTGAACCAAAGACAAAAAGGACCATCCACACTGTTATCAGCAACAAGTCTAAATGCCAGGGTCTGTCATGGTATATGCTTGTGTCAGTGCCCTTGGCAAAGGTTATTTACACTCTGAAAAATACATTGAGATTTTGGAGCAACATATGCCGCTGTCTATTCCAGGAACGTCCATGCATGTCAAAGTCCAGTGCCGCTCAAAAGTTTGTCAGTCCTTTAAGAGTTTTCTATTTCTACATAAATTGGATCCAAAATTGCATTAGATTGTTACACGAGTACTAAAGAGAACCAAATTATAGATACATTTCAGTCTGGCTTTAGAGCTCATCATAGTACAGAGTCTGTCTTACTTAAAGTAGTAAGTAGTATATTTTGTTAACTGTTGATTCTGGGAAGTGTGCTGTGTTGATTTTACTAGATCTGTGCTGCATTTGATCACAAAATCCTTCTGGACCATCTTAAATGTGTGGAACAGCATTAGAATGGTTTACCTCAGATCTCTCAAAAATATATTTTTCTGTGAGGCTTGGCAATTCTTCATCTTCCCTGGCAGAACTCACTTGTGGAGTTCCACAGGGCTCTGTCCTGGGTCCATTGTTGTTTTCCCTGTACATGCTTCCTCTCCAGACCATTTTTCGCAAACATAATGTCTTGTACCACTGCTACGCAGATGACATGCAATTGTACTTTCCAGTCAAGCAAGGTGATAACTGCACCATATATGCAATACGTGATTGTCTGCAGGACATAAGGACCTGGCTATCAAACATTTTTTTACAACTGAATGATGATAAAACAGAGGCTATTGCTTTTGGTCACCCAGACAGCATTAAGCTAATTACAAATTATCTGGAGCCTTTATCAATCAATGTTCAGAGTTACACCAGAAACCTTGGTGTTCTTTTTGACTCTGTGCTAATGTTTGATAGGCAAATAAACTCTGGTTAGTGCCAGTTTTTATCAGTTATGAATAGTTGCCAAGCTCAAACCCATGTTAAAGTTTAAGGATATGGAAACGGTCATTCATGCTTTTATTACATCACAGCTTGATTATTGTAACTCTCTTTACTTGGGTATCAACCAATCAGCTCTGTCACATCTACAACTGGTTCAAAATGCAGCAACTAGGCTACTAACTGGGACCAAGAAGAGGGAGTATATTTCCCCTGTGTTGGCTTCCCTACATTGGCTGCCTATTAAATTCAGGGTTGAATTTAAGATACTTTTGGTTTGTTTTTAGAGCCTTCAATGGCACATCTCCAGCTTATATTGCTGATCTGCTATGTTCATACACACCGCAAAGATCCCTTCGCTCATCAAATCAGCTACTGTTGGCTGTATCACATTCCAGGCTAAAGACGAAAGGTGACAGAGCTTTTTCTGTTGCTGCACCCAAACTGTGGAACAGCCAGCCCATCTCTATCAGGCTTTCACCCACAATTGATGTTTTTAAATCCAAGTTAAAAACATATCTGTATTCTCAGGCCTACAGTACATGTGATTAATCCAAATAGACATTGATTCAAGGTTAATCTTATAATTTATTTTATTTTATTATAATTAATTGCTGTATGTGGGTATTTGTGTATTGTATGTATATATATATATATATATATATATATATATATATATATATATATATATATATATCTTATATTATTTTAATTTATTTTATGTATTTTATATTTTTATTTATTTTACTTATTTTATACGTATATGTACATGTGTACATCTTGCTTAAATCTTGCATTGTACAGCACTTTGGATGGCCAGTTTGGGCCAGTTTTGCTGCATTTGGGTCAGGACGGCTTGTCATCATTTGTCGCGTTTCCATTGACCATGAAATATCGCAAATTAGAATTGCGAATAAAAATGTGCTAAATGGAAACATGACAATTTCGATAAAAGTCTTTTGCGCTAAGATGAGGTGGTTTTTCAGTCGTATCGAAATTGGTTTATATCGGAAAAGTGTAATGGAAACACTCGAACGGACTTTTTTTGCATTAAGGGAGTCACGTGATCAACAACTGGACATTTCTATTTCCGAAAAAGACGACGACGAAGAAGACAGCAACAGAAAGTGAGAGGATGAAGATGACGCGGCATATTTGGAATAACGAGGAGAATCCTTGGATTATGAGCAGCTGGCTCCACTAGAGATCTCACAGCATCACAAAGCTCATTAAAAGTTAAGTGTGTCATTCTAAAATGTTGAATCCACAGCTCTTCTGTAAAATCATCGACTACAGTTTCCCAAAAACGCCGCATACGTAGCCGCTCCCAAGTACAAGGGGCTTGTCGCTCCAAAGCCTCGATAAGTCGCCGTCTCCTCTGATGGCTGATGATGAG
>BRDA01050966.1:0-14636 GCA_036984385.1 Crenuchus spilurus
TGAAAATAGTTTAAAATAAGTAAGAGGAAAATTTTAAATCTTGATAAAACACTATTTTTCAATCAACAGGATTTTTCCCATGCACAAAAAAATTTATTTTGTCCTATTTTTGGTCATTAAATCTCCTAAACAAATGGCCCAGTTATTGCATTAAAAATCTTATTGACTGTTTCTTACAAGTCTTCACATTAAAGTCCTTTCAGCCACCAGAAAATCACCTTTCACCTTTCACTTTCAACCTAAACTGGACGTTGGAAATACATCTTCACATAAACGTCTTTTCAACCACTAGAAAAAGACGTCTTTTCACCTTTCACTTTCAACTAAAAAGGGAACGTAGTTTCAACAAACAGCCTGGACATTTTTTCAACGTCTTTTTAACGACATAGTGCTAGGGGGGCAATGACTGATGGACTATATCAGGATTAAAAGTCCACTTATACAGTTTTTTTTCCTTTTTCTCCCTCAAATTTCTGTGAGTGAAATTCCATTAATTTCAGGGGATTTGCTGCAGCATTTTGCGTAGATAACATCCAGGTGAATAAAATTTGCCTGCAAAATTCAGCATCAAGTTCAACTTGTGGTAATGTGTATCACAACGAATGTGGTAGTCACCAATGAACCCATCCCATTACTGGCTCTCCCCATCACTTTGCACTGTCCCTGACTCTAGGAGGGTGTAGACATGCACACGCCTCCTCCGCTGCGTGTGATACAGCCACCACCTCTTTTCAAACTATCGCTTGATACACTGTCACTGGGGAGCCATTGCGCTCGGAGGAAAGTGCAGGGTTTCTAGTTTCGAATGGACCAATCAGTAGACGCCTGAGCCATCGGACATTGCAATGTGAAAGTGATAGGGTGAGAGGGCGCCATCTACCCACCCAGAGAGAGCACTGCCGATTTTTGCTCTCTTGGGCACTGTTGATGGCAAACAGCATGACCGGGATTTGAACTCGCGATTCTCTAGTCATAGTGTCAGGGTCTTAGCCTGCTGAACCACTCGGGGCATTTTATCAAGTTCAACTTTGACTTTAATATGTGAATTTGCATCCAACATGGAGGAGGTGAAGATTGTTGTAGTTTCATAGCTCTATTCAAAACAAATATAGCTCTTTTGGTACAGATTACAAAATACAACACAATCGAGAGGCAGTGTGGTACACCATCAATTGAGAGGTGGGATTAGATGGTACTCTTTTCACCTGGGGTTTGCAGTCATTGTGATGCTAATGCTCTTCAGAAACGGTCAAACCAAAATTATGTTTACAAAATGACTGTTTACATTACTGATTTCCTCGCATGTAGCCCCACCCATTTTGTGATGCAACACACAGTGCAAAAACACACTGGTAATTAATTTTGAATCAACCACTCATTTAATATGAATAGTTTTGTTGTCCTTTTTTCCAATACTGGCTTTGATTGTTGATAGCTGACTTATGAATGACTGGATGATTGTAGGGTTGCATAATCATTAGGGTTTCATAACCAATTTGGCTGATATTGGACTGAATTACTAAAGTACGGCCAATTTTGACTTTAAATAACCAGTCTAGGTTCTTTCTCTGGAGGCAAAATTCACACTCCTACAGCTGAGTATGTGTTGACCTTTCATGCCAAAGTGCACTCTTTAGCATTGTTGATTGGAGATGTTTGCTAACAGCTAACTAAATGAAAAAAAAATGATTAGTACAAGATCTTGAAGAAGAGTTATATTTATACTGCTTCAGGCTTTATTTATTTATATGTCATTGGCTTTGTTGGCTGTTAGATGCATCCATCGTTGGCAGCATTTCTGCCCCTGGAAGCCGAGTCATCTCGCTCAATCCTGAGAGCTTCAATGGAAAAACTCAGCAGCTGATGCACTTCGCTACACATCCTAAATTCTCAGTGAATATTTCACAGTGGCTGAAGAAGAGGGGAGGAATGTAAATCCGGATGTCACTCCACCTCCCAGCCTCCCCGTGAGCTCTCTCACACTGTCACTCACCCACTATATGTGAGTTTAGCGTTTCAATGCGCCTCAGCTAATCCCGAGAAGAGGGAAGTGCAGTCTGCTGCTCAACCTTTCCTGTGAGTCTTATTCACATACACATTCTACCTGTCAGAGCCATACTTTGCACTTCATAACTGCACTGCAAGAGCCTGCAAAGCCCATGGCTGAATATTACTTTGAATGGAATATGACAAAAAAAAATAGCTCTTCCCATGGAGTTAAAAAATTACCAATGAAGGTAGTCAGTACAGGCAATACTGATGGACTAATCCTCTAATTCTCAAGTTTTTACTGTGCAATGGCCACAAAAGGAGAAAATTGTAACACAGATATGTATTCAGTCAAATTATCAATAGTGACATACAGGTTCTGATCATAAAATTAGAATATCATGAAAAAGTTGATTTATGTCAGTAATTCTGTTCAAAAACTGAAACTTGTGTATTATATTCATTCATTACACACAGACTGATATATTTCAAAGTTTATTTCTTTTAATTTTGATTACAACTGACAACTAATGAAAATTCCAAATTCAGTATCTCAGAAAATTAGAATATTATTTAAGGCCAATACAAAAAACAAAAAAAGGATTTTTAGAAATGTTGGCCAACAGAAAAGTATGAAGATGAAAAGTATGAGCATGTACAGCGCTCAGTATTTGGGCTCCTTTGGCCTGGATTACTGCAGCAGTGCGGCGTGGCATGGAGTCCATCAGTCTGTGGCACTGCTCAGGTGTTATGAGAGCCCAGGTGGCTCTGATAGTGACCTTCAGCTTTTTTGAACTGTTGGGTCTGGCGTATCACATCTTCCTCTTCACAATATCCCATAGACTTTCTGTGGGGTTAAGGTCAGGAGAGTTTTCTGGCCAATTAAGAACAGGGACACCATGGTCCTTAAACCAAGTACTGGTAGCTTTGGCACTGTGTGCAGGTGCCAAGTCCTGTTGGAAAATGAAATTTGCATCTCCATAAAGTTGGTCAGCAGCAGGAAGCATGAAGTGCTCTAAAACTTCCTGGTAGATGGCTGTGTTGACCTTGGACCTCAGAAAACACAATGGACCAACACCAGCAGATGACATGGCACCCCAAACCATCACTGACTGTGGAGATATTACACTGGACCTCAAGCAACATGGATTCTGTGCCTCTCCTCTCTTCCTCCAGACTCTGGGACCTTAATTTCCAAAGGAAATGCAAAATTTACTTTAATCAGAGAACATAAGAGGTCCAGAGGTTCTGCACTTATGAGTTCCACCTACTGTGTTCTGTCAATATTAAATTACCGGTAAATTAGATTAGATTCAACTTTATTGTTATTACACAAGTACAAATACAAGTCAATGAAATGTAGTTTAGCATCTAAGCAGAAGTGCAATAAGCAGCCAGTGAAGGATGTACAGTAGAGACCGTGTATAGTCAGAGGTATGGACAAATATACATGTAAATATATCCTAGAGGTGTTGTAAAACTATTGTAAATATACTATAGAAATACTATAAACATAACATACAGATGGAATGGAGAAAACTATAAGCATAATGTACAGATGAAATAGAAAATACTATAGACATTATGTACAGATTAAATAATTACTGGTTAAGTCATAATGGAGGGGTTAGACATGTGTATATTAACTGTATTTGCAGAATGTGTAAAAGCTGTGATGATGTAATATGAAATGTACGTACAATTTATATATAATACATTTATACACAATACAGGAGAATGTAGTTCAGTCACTAAGCAGAGTTCAGATATGTGAGTGTTAACAGTGAACAGAGTTCAGTAAGGAGATTGGAAAGGGAAGAAGCTGTTCTTCAGTCTGTGTTTCCTGGTCTGGAGGCACCTGAAGCACCTGCCACAGGGCATTGAGGCAACTAGACTGTG
This sequence comes from Crenuchus spilurus, assembly GCA_036984385.1. Taxonomy (NCBI): domain Eukaryota; kingdom Metazoa; phylum Chordata; class Actinopteri; order Characiformes; family Crenuchidae; genus Crenuchus; species Crenuchus spilurus. The sequence continues at coordinate 3,889 of BRDA01050966.1, forward strand.
AGCAGGTTGGGAGGAGTCCTTAAGACTGCTGCAAGATTGGCACAGACTGCGCTTCCTCTGGACGTGATCGATTGATGGAAGCTGAGTCTCTGTGATCTTCTTGGCCATTTTCACTACTCAGTCTATGACAGTGCAGTTCCCATACCAAACTGTGACACAGCTGACTTATATACTTTCTATCTCACAGCAGTAAAAGTTCATCAGGATGTCTGAAGACATGTGCTGTCTCCTTAGTGTACTCAGGAAAAAGAGGTGCCTGTTAACCTTCTTAACTAGAGGTGTTGGTGGTCCAGGACAGGTCCTCTGAGATGTGTATTCCCAGGAAGTTGAAGCTGGCAACACATTCAACAGCCATCCCACTGATGTAGAGGAGACTGTATGTGTCACATTTCTCCTTCCTGAAGTCTATAATGAGTATTTTTGGTGTTAAGGTGCAGGACATTGTCAGCACACCGTGTGGCCAGGCACTCTATTTCTTCTTTGTAGGCTGTCTCATCATTGCTGCTGATGAGGCCAGTCACTGTAATGTTGTGAGCAAACTTGATTGTAGAGTTTGAATTATGAACAGTCCTGCACTCATGAGTGAAGTGGGAGTAGAGAAATGGGCTCGGCACACAGCCCTGTGGTACACCAGTGTTGAGTGAGATGGTGGTGGAGTGAGTATGGCCTGACCTAACATGCTGAGGCCTGTTGGTCAGAAAGTTCTTGATCCAGTGACAGATGGGGTAGCTAATGCCAAGGTCAGTAAGTTTGGTGAGTAATTTGGCAGGGACTATGGGGTTAAATGCTGAGCTAAAATCAACAAACAGCATACGTGCATATGTGTTATTGTCCAGGTGTGAGAGCACAGAATGTAGTGCCATGGAGACTGCATCATCTGTGCTCCTATAGCTGTGGTATGCAAGCTGATATGAGTCCAGTGTGGGTTGGGGGCAGTTCTTCAGTTGTGCCATGACCAATCACAAAAAAATGATGATGGGTGTGAGTGCTATAGGATGATAGAGGAACGCAGAAGGTCTGGTGTTGGTAGACATGCTGGTAAAAATTTGGAAGCCCTGTCTTTAGGTTAGAGTAAAAAAAAACAGTTAGAAAATCTATTTTTGACATTTGTGAATTAAGAATTGTCAGCGTCTGAATTGCGGGTCTTCTGCAAATCAGTTTTTTCCCTCACCCTATTTACTATAAGAAACACAAATATGCTCAATAATGTCATGGTCAAGAACATTAGAGTTCAGACACTTGTGGATAAAGGGAAAAACCTTTATTGATAGCAAGAGAGACAAAAACAGGTTTACAAACACAATCCCAATAATCGTATGTCTAACAAATCCGTGGTCGAAAACACAGACTTAAGAACGTCAGCCATAGGGTAAGACAAGATAATAGTCATAAATAGAGCCATGATCAAAATCAAGAAAGTAATATAACCAGCAGTAAAATCAAGTAAACAGTAAGTCACAAGATGTGATCAAACAAACACAAGAAAGGTTGTGCAAGTAAATGTAAATACATGTAAATACAATCAGAAAAATGCTTGGTATGATACTGAGGATTAGGGGCAATACTTCAAAATGAGAGTATGGAGATCAGAACTCCAGCGAGGAAGATCTAAATGGCTGGTCCTTATTGGTAGAAGCTGTGACGTCATCATCCGTGACATTTCAAAATCCCATCATATTGCAATCACTGTAACTGCATAGTACCAACTGTGAAACATGGGGGAGGTAGTCTGTCAGTATGAGGGTGCAGGAGTTGAGCAGGGAGACAGCTTTTAAATACATCATCACATTAAAATACTACAAATGATGATTCCCAGTCTCAAGATGCATGACAGAAAATGTATACTTAAACATTTTTAAAGATTGAAAACATTTTAAAAGAGTTGTTAATTTGAACATTTGATGGTAAAAATTGAGATAAAATTATTCAGTTTAATGCCTCATTGGACTCTGAAATGAATGATTTGTACAAATCATATGATAAATTTTTAGACAAAAATATATTCTCAACTTTGGACACATCAAAGATTCTTTCTATAACACACATTAAATATTCTTCAGACAGTTCTTCCCAGATCTGTTGCAGAAGTTCACATAAATGTTGACACTTGTAGGTTTGCTTTGCTTTTCATTTCATCCCAAATCAGCTGTATGGGGTTTAAGCCTGGAAACTGCTCCACTCCATGTTTTCAAGCTGACCATCTTGTTCTTTTCCCCTAATGTAGTTCTGGAATATAGCTTGGACTTATATTTTGGCCCTTATCTTGCTGTATGATGAACCCCTGACCAACTAGGAACATACCCAACAGAATGCTATGGTAGTCATGGTGGCTCAGGGTGTCTTTCACTCTGTAGGATTTAGTAGCACCAGCTTTCAAGGCTTGATCTACCTCCACTACTGCAGAACACCTTTCAAATATTAACACATTTTGTGTCCCTGAAAAAAGTCTTTGTGTATAATTCTGTTATGTATTTTTTTTTTTTTAGTTTTGGGTAATCTTACTTTTTTTAACCTCTGGCAGTTCACCACTTACCTTTGTACAATTTCAAGCTGTTCATTAGATGGACTTTAATGACTCGAATATCAATAAATTACTAGAAAAATTGGGGTGTTCTAAAACTTTTGGCCAGTAATGTATATCTTGTTTCAAGTCAGCAATTTCAGAGGAACTAAATGATCAACATAACTTTGTTTTATGCATTAATTACTTAATTATGGCTGGACAGTCAGTACAGTCAATAGGGATGCATTATAGCAATATGGGAGAGTAGGTAAATATTCCCAAGTTTTTACACTTTCTCATTTTCTACCATCATTTCTGATGTAGCACTTAATTTGTGCTTACACTTTAACAAGCTTGGTTCATTTGTCTTGAGGTTACGGATCATCGCAGGACTTCTAAGCACATGTATCACAGTGACATGTACTTTCTGCATGTTTTATAAGGTGCTCTGGAAAAGAGCATCTGCTTAATGAATAAATGAAAGTAATTTAGTGTAACTTTACCTGCCTGCTGCCTACAATTTACTTCCCCTATATAATATATACTACTGCTTCAGCATTTGATAGGCTTCATAATCAGCTGGTGAGCTAATCATGTTCATTCAGTTGAACATCTGATGATTACCAACAAAAAACTGTAGACTGTGCAGTGGTATGGTGCTCCAGGGTTAAGTCTTAGGACCGCTGCAGTTTATGATTCATCGTACGATTCCCCATTAATTCTCCTCCTGGTGAATATAAATGCAGTGTTGTGATTTATAACTCTACTTATTGTTCAGCTACACACCCCTGGTGGTTGTTTACATAAGAAAGGATATGTAGGAATTATTAAATATTTTATGGAATGAGTAAACTTTCCTGACATTGCCGTGGTGTATTTAGGGCCACATATAGAAGTTGCCCCAGGTAAGAGGGCCCCTTGTTAAAAACTTCAGTACTAATTAGGCTTTTATTTGGGCAAATAATGATGCTTGCAAATATCCTGTAGGCTTGTTTTTTACATTTACTTATAATGTTTACATTAACCCTTCCTATGCCTTGCTGAAAAAAATGAGAAGCAGCTCTTCTGAGGAAGATGATGAACTGGACTGGTGAGGAAGATGAGAAGCAGCTGTGCTGAGGAACACAAAGAGCTGCAATGGTGATGAAGATGAGGAGCCAGCACTATGGAGGAAGGTGAAAATCAGGCTTGTTAAGGAAAATGAGAAGGAACTTTGCTGAGAAAGATTAAGAGCTGACCTGTTGAAAAAGATGATGAGCAGCATTACTGATGAAGGTGAAGCTTGGCCTTACTAAGGAAGATGAAGGGCTGAGGAGGATGAGTAGGAGCACTGGTGATGAATATGAATAACAGTATTTTTGAGGAAAATGAGGAGCAGCACTATGAAGGAAAATGAAATTCGGGTATGTTGAGGAAACTGAGGCACATCACTTTTGAGGAAAATGAAGAGCTGCACTGGTGATGAAGATGAGGATCTGTACTGTTGAGGAAAATTAAGTTCAGCCTTGCTGAGTAAGTTGAAGAGCAGCACCGCTAATAAGGATGAGTAGCAAAATTGGTGATGAATATGAACAACATTATTTTTAAGGAAGATGAGTAGCAGCACTATGGATGAAGGAGTGACACTGCGGAGGAAGATGAAGAACTGCACTGATGTAGAAGATAAAGAGTTGCAATGGTGATAAAGTGGAGAAGCAGCACGGCTGAGGAAGATGATGAGCTGCACTGATGAAGAAGGTGAAGAGCAGCACTTTAGAGGAAGTGGAAGATCAGACCTGTAAAAAAAATGAGAAGCAGCTCTGCTGAAAAAGATGAAGAGCTGACCTAGTGATGAAGACAAGGATCAGCACTATGGAGGTAGATAAAGCTCAGCCTTGCTGAAGAAGATGAACAGCAGCACTACGGTGTAAGATGAAATTCAGCCCTGTTGATGAAGATGAAGAACAGCACTGCTGTAGATGAAGAGTTGCAATGGTGATGAAGAGGAGGAGCAGCACTGCTAAGGAAGTTGATGATCTGGCCTGGTGATAACAATGAGGAGCAGCACTATGGAGGAAGATGATGTTCAGCACTGCTGAGGAAGACGAAGAGCTACACTGGTGAGTAAGATGAACAGCAGCATTTTTGGAGGAAGATGAGGATCAGCACTGGTGATGAAGATGCTCGTGCTGAAGGAAAATCCTCATTGGGTAACTGACTTTCTTCACAATCTGTGATTGGCCAGTCACACAGAACGCCCGCCCCTCCCTACACAGACACTCTCGCACACACACAGACAGTGACTGATCTCTCTGTGCTTGGAATACCCCTCTGCGAAAGAATGGCAGGTGACATGCACACAGCTGAGAATGGTAATGAAAAGGTAAGTTAACAAGGTAAAACAGCTAAATTAATTAAATGCGGGTTGTTTGATTGTATATTTACCTCTCAGCACTGGGGTCTTGGTTTTGAATTAGGGATGAGAGAGTACACCACTATCTGTATCTGTATCTGTTCAACCATCTAAATGATCTGTATCCATATCTGTACTCAGAGTGAGTGGGGCCTAAACCGGAATTGGGCGTGGTTTAAACGGAAGTGGGTGGGGCTTAAATCAGTACATTATTTTAAGTCTGAAATTGATATGATATGGATTGATCAGACGTTGTTATATGTTTTGTTTATTTGAAAACTATTTACAGAACAGCCTCAACATTGAGATTCAAATCACTGTTTGTGATCACAAAAGTAAGAGAACTATTTACTATTCACGATCAAGAGTTGTCATACTCAACACAACTTCCTTATTTATTTATTTATTTTTATTTTATGATCAAACTGATTTTCTTTAAATTATTTATTTATTTTCACTAGTTCTTGCCATTTTTTCCCACACAAAGTTAAACAATGATGGTTAAGGTGTGTGTGTGTGTGTGTGTGTGTGTGTGTGTGCCTGTGTGTGTGTGCATGTTAGTGTGACTGAGTGACTGTTTCTGCAGCCCGAGCTCTGCCGTACTCTCACACACACAGATACGTGTCTGTGAAGGGAGGGGCGGGCACTCTGTGTGAAGACAGTCAGTAGGATTTTCCTTCAACACAAGCACGGATAATGACAAATTTTACTCGTATCATGATCGTACACAGTAAATATGTCAGTGTTAAATCAACAGTATTAGAGTTAAATTAACACTAAGGGTGTCAAAATGTAACACTCCCAGTGTTAATTTAACTCTAATAGTGTTGATTTAACACTGGCAGATTTACTGTGTACTCGTCACAAATGCTTTATCCATACTGGATACTCGTCTGAAACGAGTATCCGGCTCAACCCTAGTTTGAATCCGTATCTGGGAATTTTCTTGTTTGCTCCGTATTTGTGTGGGTTTCCTTCCACATTTCAAAAACATGGAGGGCAGAATTTGGTACTCTAAATTGTCACAACCACAGGAAAAGCGTAGAAAACTAACAGTCTTTTTTAACAACCTTGGGAAGTGATATTTCATAATGATTTTAGATTTGATAAACAAGTAAATATTGCAAATGTAGTTTTTTCCAAATATGACTTTTACCAAGAGTAAAGCCATTTCCATCGTTTACCAACTTTGAGAAGGTGATTCATGCTTTTATCTCCTCCTGTTTATTACTATTGCAGTGCACTTCATTTTGAGAATGAATGAGGCTCAATTGCTAGGATGCAAATGGTCCAGAATGCCACTAGAATACTAACCTGCATCTACAATAAGCATCATATAACACTTGTGTTAGCATCTCTACACTGACTTCCAGTGGTTTTAGGATACATTTTTTAATTGTATTCATTCTTATCCATCAGAAATACTGACCCCTGAATTTACCCCACTGATGTAATGAAACACACACTAGTGGCATTTAGCACATATGCCCAAAGAAGTGGTGGACAGCTCTATCCATAGTACCCAAGGAGTAGTTGGTGGTTAGATGTATTGTACCTGCCAGAACAAACCAGTAACTTTCCAGTCACAGGACCACCACGTCACTAACCACTAGGCCATGACTGCTCCAGCTGGAATAGGTCTCCAAGTTGAGACTTTGAAAAAGGGGGGACTGAGCTGCTAATTTATAAGCCTCACCTTTACCCTATAGTTTTTATTAACCCTATGTATCATTGTTTTGATTTTTTACAGTGTTCTGTCAAAAGTCTTTACATTTTTGTCTCTTGTAAAGCACTTTGACCAGCAACTGTTGATTTTAACTGTGTTCTATAAATAAAATTGACATTGACATCTTGACCCAACCCCACCCACCTCACTACTACAGATTTGTGAATACGATTTTTTTATATCAAATGTGATTAACATTACCAACATCTTTACATAGTTTCTCAACTTCAATCAAAACAACAAAGTTTCAAGACGGTGCTTTCAATAGAGCATCACAGCAATGCTCAACGTGACTTTGTTTTAATGCTGGGATGTCTTGAACCAGCCATGTGACAAATCAGTGACTCCTGAGGGTTAACGGTATACCATTTGCATCAACGGCTATTAAAATTGTATACTGTCCAGTATGTTTATTTTTCACCACTGCCAGCACTTTTATCTTCTCTGAGTTCTACCGTGGCACTATATATATATACATGTAAGCTCCCTGCATAAAAAATGAGTCCCTGCATGTTTAAGGTGGTAGTAAATTCAGGCTCCTGCAGATTGTGCTGCATGAGGATGATCAGGCTATAAATACCTGCAGGGTGTGTGATGGCATTCATAGACTTAGAAGAGGGAGTATAGTGCAGTGAATGTCTCATCCAATGTGTAGAAAATGTGTCACAAAGTAGATGTTAATGATAAAGAAGTGATAGTATTTGGGCGTTAAAGGTCAGAGTGTGAAGGAAGTAGCTGAATTTGCAGGTGTACAGAAGTGTACAGTCATACAGGTCTATCAGCGGTGGTGATAATCTCAGTCTACAGGACATTCTCACCAGAACTGTGGCTGAGAGCACACAAGCAGTTATCTGTGAAGAGTTTGTTCAGAAATTGGTTGTGAAGGACCTGCATTGACTTAAAGCAATTCTTAACCATAACTGAAGTCATTTTCATTCACAAGCCATGAAACCTCTGGGCGATCCCTGTCCATCAGTTTAATTTTTCACCCACAATTCTGGTGAGAATGTCCTGTAGACTGAGATTATCACCACCGCTGATAGACCTGTATGACTGTACACTTCTATACACCTGCAAATTCAGCTACTTCCTTTATACTCTGAGCTTTGGCACCTAAATTCAATCACTACTTTATCATTAACATCTGTATTGTGACCCATTTTCTACACATCAAACAAGACATTCACTACATTACCACCTCTTCTCAATTATGTCACTCACCCCGCAGATATTTATAGCCTGATCGTCCTCGTGCAGTGCCATCTGCAGGAGCCTGAAGTTACTACGCATGCAAGGTGACAACTGTTTTGGAGTTTATATATGTATGAGATATTGACTTTGAGCTACTTCATAATAACTCAGTGTAGTGGAGGATTTTTTTAGCATCAGGACTGCATGATGTGGATATATTTTAGCTTTGACTACAGAACTATATATAACTTTTAGTAGGAAAGCATGAGAGCTCTGACACTCATAGCAGTGGGCGCTGCAGTAGTGGGAATGACAGTGCTGTATTTGGAGCTCAGTCATTCAGAAGCCCATACATTTTTAATGAAGCTCACCTAAAATGGGGACGCAACAAACAGTGCACTTTCTCAACTGTTCGAGCCACACCGTCAGCAAAAACACACAACCACCAGCCTCTTTTAAATGGAAAATTGAACTTGTGGTCATACACAAGGGCTTGGGTTCAAGAGCTTGGCTTGTTCATATATTACTCATAAAGGACAGTAGGGCTTTATTGATGATGGTGGACTTTTTTTGAACCTCAGTGTAATGAGGCTCAATTCCATTAAAACAGCCAATATTATATTGTTTATTGTATGTATTGTTTTGTGTTTAAGTTCATTTTGTTCTCTCTGTGACATAATTTATACAGTGTTGTGGTTGGTCACACCTCTGACAGGTCATTTCATTTTAGACTGAAAATGCATTAAAAGAGTAGAAAAGAGTTCTTCAGTTCCTCTGCTGACAGATGATGAATACGCTTTGCTGCACATCTATAAAGGGCGTTCAGACAAGGCCTTTTTGATCGTCAAGCTTTGTTGCCTCTCATGGGGGCGGGATAGTGTGTTTGACTGACAAGTAGGTAAACATGGATGCGCAACATGGAGGCAATCAGCAAACTGTTGAAAGTGACAATAAAATTACAGACATAGATAAATCAACAAGACGTTGGGGTACTACCAGCAAACCAGGCTAGATTTCTTTTACTTGAGTCATTAGCCTAATAATCCACTAATATTACTATAATATTATCATAACTATATATAATGTCATGACTAAAGGAAAGAACACTAACTGATGAAGAAAATGTTGATGTGCCTTTTGCATCAAGAGTCCAGATAATCTGACTGATCTCTTATTCTGGACACATTATGAGAAGAACCAGTTCACTTGAGTAGACAGTGATGCTGGATGAGTTGAAGGCAAACAAGGAAGAGGACCAGCATCCAGATGGATGGATACAATCAGAGGAATCATGATTGAGTCATAAAGAAACCTAAAACTCAATCAGAAGACAGGATGTTCTGGAAAAACACCATCCATATGATCACCAGGAGTCAGAATCAACTTATAATAATAGTCTGAATGTGGCCAACCTGATTACATTTGAACAAGGTGGGTCATCCTGTAAATAATCTGTTAAATAGAAAACTTTTCACCATGTTATCACCTCTACGTGATTACACTCCCGATCATAAGCTGTGAGGATGTTTTACAGGTGTGTTCATATTAAAACTGAAGTTTATGCTTTTTGTCACAGTGGCTAGGAGCGGTCTGTAGAGGAAATGTTTCAACTTTAAAGGAAGAGTTTAAACTTTAAAACACTAAGTAGAATTATAGATGTCCTGTTATTGTGAATTTTAATATTATGGGTAAATGGAAGCTTGATAGATGTTGCAAATTCTTTAATTTGAGAAAAAGTAAAAATGTAATATTATTATTATTATTATTATTCATTCATTCATTCATTCATTCATTCATTATCACACCCGCTTAATCCTTATCAGGGTCGCGGTTAGTACCCTACCCCCTCACCGGGCGCAGGGCAGGGCATTACACTATTCAACCAAGCCCAGGACAGGGCGCCAATCCATCACTGGGTGTACACATATGCACGCACACACACACACACGGACAATTTAGAGTACCTAACCCACCTGATCTCCATGTTTTTGGACTGTGGGAGGAAACCGGAGTCCCCGGAGGAAACCCACGCAGACACGGGGAGAACATGGAAACTCCACTCAGATGTGGACTTGAACCCAAGACCACAGCGCTGAGAGGCAAACCTGCTAACCACTAAGCCACCGTGCCGCCCTATTATTATTATTATTATTATTATTATTATTATTATTTTAATTATTATTATTATTATTATATTATTATTTTAATTATTATTATTATTATTATATTATTATTATTATTATTATTATATTATTATTATTATTATTATTATTATTATTATTATTATTATTATTATTATTATAGTGGTTGTTAGTGGAAGAAGATATAGTCATAATTGAGGTTTCACCACATTTTGATGGTGTATTTTCTGTAGATTCCTGAAATACAATTCATTTGTTGTAAAGGAACCTACAAAAAGTTGATTTGTGTTCATTTATATTAACTGTCATATATTTTATATTCATTACACACAAAGTGACACATTTCCTGTCTCTTTGTTTTAGTGTTGATCAGTTTGGTTTGTAGCTCATGAAAATCAGAAACCCAGTATCTCACATTATTAGAATATTTGATTTGGAGTTTCAGTAAATTAATATTCAAACAGTATCAATATTAAAACAACGGCTTTAAACACATTGAAAATGAGCTGCTCTGTCATTGAGAAATCCTGGAAATGGACAGAGCTACACATCATACTGCAGCCTTTATAGCTTCAATATCAAGGTAATGCACTCAAACACCCAACTAGACCTATTTAAAAATTCTGACAACCGAATCTGGATCATCACTCCATGTAACATGTTTGGGCCACTTTAATGTTGCAATCAGAATAATAGTTTAAAAGTAATTGTAGTACTGTGTATGCCATCACCCTCATAATCTGTGTTTACCACTAGTCCTTTTATCTCATTATTTGTACTGTGCTTGGTAGAGTC
>BRDA01050972.1:0-14747 GCA_036984385.1 Crenuchus spilurus
AGGTGTGTCAACGATGGAAAAACTACTGTGAGGAACTATACAGTGGTGCAGAAGATAACATTCAGATTGATGTTCAAGAATAGGAACCACCACCATTGAAGGAAGAAATCAATAATGCTATGTTAAAACTGGCTACACAAAAGGCATCCAGTCCAGATGACATAGCAGTTGACAGAGAGAGAGACAACGTTGAATAAGCTCCAAGAGGTTTGTATGAAAGTTTGGGAAACTGGAATTTGGCCAGAAGAATGGACGCAATCACTGTTCATCCCACTTCCCAAGAAAGGAGACTTGCTCCAGTGCAAGAACTACAGGACCATTGCACTTGTCTCACATGCTAGCAAGATCTTGTTGAGAGTGATATTAAAAGGATTACAAGGATGTAACCTCTCACTATGTTTATTAAACATCTTAGGAGAACAAGTGATGAGGAAAGCACTACGGGGATTTATGGGAGGATTCAAGATTGGTGGAAGGACTATTAACAATCTCAGATATGCAGATGACATTGTCTTATTGGCCACATCAAAATAGCAACTAGAAGAGCTGGTCAGTCGCACTGAGAAGGCTGCAAAGGAATATAACATGCAGATCAATGCAGCTAAAACAAACGTAATGATAAACACTGAAGATATACGGAAGATCACAGTCGAAAGAAAACTTATGAAGCAAGTACACTCTTGCACGTATTTGGGATGCAGAGTAACAAAAGCTGCAGACTGTGTCAGTGAAGTGAAGTCAAGAATGGCCATGGGCATGTTGGTGATGGTCAAATTGACAAAGACGTGGAAAAGCAAGTCAATTAGCACCAACACCAAACTAAGACTGATGAAAGCCTTGGTCTGGTCAGCAGCTACATATGGATGTGAAGCCTGGACACTGAAGAAAGAGGAAGAAAGACATATTCAGGCTTTTGAGAACAAGTGCATCAGGAAGTTGCTGAAGATCTCATGGATGAAGATGATGACCACTGAGCAAGTCTATTAGATGCTAGAACTCAAAAGGAGTTACTGATGCATGTTAAATCCCACAAGCTACGTTACTTCGGTCATGTGATGAGGCAGCACATGAGAGCATTGAAGGAAGTGTTATGACTGGACTTGTGGAGAGAGTCCGAACATGTGGAAGACCAAGAATAACCTGGATGGATAACATCAAGACATGGACTGGATTATCATGTGCTAGCCTGCTACAAGCAACCAGAGACAGATGGCATTGGAGAGAAGTGACTCATCTGTGCAGCCTACCATCGTGAAGCGATGACGGCATGTGACATGACATGACATGACATATGGCAGAAAGTGAACGGTAAGAAAAATGGACAAGTGAAAGGATCTGAGACACATCTGAGAGGTCTAATTGTAATGGCAAGACAAACGCTCAGAACAGTCTCTAAAATGATAGGTCATGCAAGGTGGTTTTGGAATGCAGTATGTAGTGGTTAGTATGTATGACCAGTGTTACAAAAATAAAAAACAATGAGGCCAGTCTGGTCTGATCAAATGGAGAAACTACAGTCAAGTCAGATCAGCTATTTACAAGTACTACAGTGTATCACAAAAGTGAGTATACCCCTCACATTTTTGCAGATATATAAGTATATCTTTTCATGTGACAACACTGACAAAATGACACTTTGACACAATGAAAAGTAGTCTGTGTGCATTTATTCTTCCCTCAAAATAACTCAATATACAGCCATTAATGTCTAAACCACCAGCAACAAAAGTGAGTACACCCCTTAGTGAAAGTTCCTGAAGTGTCAATATTTTGTGTGGCCACCATTTTTTCCCAGAACTGCCTTAACTCTCCTGGGCATGGAGTTTACCAGAGCTTCACAGCTTTTCCAGTCCTCCATGACATCACAGACCTGGCAGATATTCAAGACTTTCTGCTCCTACACCTTCCACTTGAAGATACCCCAAAAGATGTTCTATTGGGTTTAGGTCTGGAGACATGCTTGGCCAGTCCATCACCTTTACCCTTAGCCTCTTCAATACAGCAGTGGTCGTCTTAGAGGTGTGTTTGGGGTCATTATCATGCTGGAACACTGCCTTGCGACCCAGTTCCCAGAGGGAGGGGATCATGCTCTGCTTCATTATTTCACAGTACATATGGGAGTTCATGCGTCCCTCAATGAAATATAACTGCCCAACACCTGCTGCACTCCAGCTCCAGACCATGGCATTCCCACCACCATGCTTGACTGTAGGCATGACACACTTATCTTTGTACTTCTCACCTGATTGCCACCACACATGCTTGAGACCATCTGAACCAAACAAATTAATCTTCATAATAGGACATGGTTCCAGTCATCCATGTCCTTTGTAGACGTCTTCAGCAAACTGTTTGTGGGCTTTCTTGTGTACAGACTTCAGAAGAGGCTTCCTTCTCAGGTGACAGCCATGCAATTTCATGTAGTGTGCGGCATATGGTCTGAGCACCGACAGGATGACCCCCCACCTCTTCAATCTCAGAAGCAATGCTGACAGCACTCCTGCGTCTATCTTTCAAAGACAGCATTTGGATGTGATGCTGAGAATGTGCACTCAGCTTCTTTAGACAACCAACGCGAGGTCTGTTCTGAGAGGACCCTGCTCTTTTAAAACGCTGGATGATCTTGGCCACGCATTTTCAGGGTGTTGGCAGTCTTCTTGTAGTGCAACAATTTGTCTTTAGGTGCCATGTTGGAACTGTCAGTGACCAGTATAAAAGAGTGTGAGAGCTGTACTACAAAATTGAACACACCTGCTCCCTATGCACACCTGAGATCCAGTAACACTAACGAGTCACATGACATTTTGGAGGGAAAATGCTCATTGACCTAATTTGGTCATTTAGGGGTGTAGTCTCTTAGGGGTGTACTCACTTTTGTTGCTGGTGGTTTAGACATTAATGGCTGTATGTTGAGTCATTTTGAGGGAAGAATAAATGTACACTGTTATATAAGCTGCACACAGACGACTTTTCATTGTGTCAAAGTGTCATTTTGTCAGTGTTGTCCCATGAAAAGATAAACTTACATATCTGCAGAAATATGAGGAGTGTACTCACTTTTGTGATACACTGTAACTTTAATTATAATGGTTTCTTATTTATTGTGTACATGTATACACATACAGACCCAATCCAGTTTTTGTGGATTTAATGACCTGGAAGCCCAAATTATGTGAAAATAAGCAAATAAATACTTGAAATCATTTAAAGTGTGGGCCCTGTAAATATAATCTATGAAAGTTAAACTTTTTGAATGGAATTATGGAAATTAATCAGCTTTTCCATGATATTCTAATTTGTTGGAATGGGTCTGTGTGTGGGTCTGACTACACACACACACACACACACACACACACACACACACACATATATATATATATATATATATATATATATATATATATATATATATATATATATATATATATATGCTCTTTCTAAAACATTTCAACAAGCTGAAGACATTTTGCATACTTTTACAAACTTACTTCAAAGAGGTTTAGTGTGAAAACAATGCCATTTATTTGGGTGGACTTATCCTTATGTTAGAGGAAGCTCTGTCACTGTGCTCTACCCGGTTGCCCTGCAAACGTTATGATTACAGGGCGAGCCAAGGATAACGCTAGGCTTTTAAGAAGGATGAATACCTTGGATTTAAATGAAAACAGCTGTGGTGGAATAGCATTAAGACTGGCTTCATGCTGTCAAGATTTCACTTTTTTCCTGCAGCTTTTTTCCCTTCCTCTCCCTGGGTAGTGAGAAGTTTGAGTTGAAAATGGTTTTGGGAATCATCTGCAAATCTCCCTAGAGCGGATTAAAGCCGGAGGGCTGGAAGAACTTACCCAGGCAATTTCTAGCTCCAGCTAAATTGCTTAGATATGAGAGCGTCAGAGGCATAAATATTATTTTAAACCCTTTAAACGTTTTTTTTTTTTTTTTTTCATCTGTCTGACTTCTTTCTCCTTTCTTCGCTTTTCTTAGTCAGGCCTCATGTGTTTGAAATTACACAATTTAGAGTAATGCTCATAATTGATCTTTTAGAAAATAACCTAAACAAAATTTGTTGTTGATGGGTTCCACCCTGGGTTCAACAATTTTGGGAACTGTAATTCTGAGTGAGTATGTCTCCACATGCAGCCAGGAGACAACCAGCTAGTGTTTCACATGTAACCAAAGCTGTGATTACGGAAAAGGATGTTGCCTTTTTTCTTCATGATGATCCCCCTTTATGTTTTCAAAGCTGTCGAGCAGGCACATGTTTCTAGCAGGCCTGTCTAGTGCAGAGCTGAGCTGGATGGAAAGAGTTCCCCTGGGACTTGCAGGTCAACAAGGAGGGCATGCGTGAAGTTAATAGAAGGTTTCATGAATGTGAAATGCTTTGCACTGTCATTCTCAATAAATGCACAATGACTGCAGATGTTTTGGTGCCATATGCACAAGCTCTGCCTTCATCAAGCATGGTTTATTGTTGTAAAAGGACATTACAAAGGATACATCACAATAAAGTAAAATTATTTCATTTTAAAGTGATTGAATTAATTACTTCAAAATGACGGATAGAGATGTAAAAGAAGTTTAGAACCATCATGATCTACAGACAGAAAAAAATCTAAAAAGTAGAATGGATGCTTGTTTTTAGTAAGCTATTAAATAGTGCTGTGTTTCATCTTACAGTCTTTCACTCCTTTGATTGCTCTCTTTGATTGCATCAATTTGAATGCTAATAGCTGTGAGCAAGGTGTAGCCAAATCACTGAATGTCAGGAATTTTGCAATGTTCAGGATGTCTCCACAATATACTGTGGAGAAAGTGTTTGTCTTTGAGGATGATAAAAACAAATAATTCTTGAAATTAGGTTGACTAGATTAGATTAGGAAAGGGCTGCAGTTCTGAAGTATACTTAAAGTTATTTATCTTCAGGAAGATACAGTATCTTACAAAAATGAGTTCACCCTTCACATTTTTGCATATGTTATTATATATTTTCACTGGACAACACTATAGAAATGAAACTTGGATATAACATAGAGGAATCAGTGTACAGCTTGTATAATAGTATTGATTTACTGTCTTCTGAACAGAACTCAACACACAGCCATTAATGTCCAAATAACTGTAACAATAGTCAGTACACCTCACAGTGAACATGTCCAAATTGTGGTCAACTGTGTGTTGTCCCTCCCTGGTGTCATGTGACTCATTAGAGTTATGAGGTATCAGGTGTGAATGGGGAGCAGGGCTGTTAAATTTGGTGCTTTGGATACAGTTCTCTCATACTTGCCACTGGATATTCAATATGGCACCTCAGTAAAGAACTCTCTGAGGATATGAGAAATTGTTGCCCTCCACAAAGATGCCTCAGCTATAAGACAATTGCTAACGCCCTGAAACTGAGCTACAGCACGGTGGCCAGCAGGTTTTTCTTGGATGGGTTCTACACAGAACTGGCCTCACCAGGGTAAAAAAAAAAGTTGAGTTCAAATATTCAGTGTTATATCTAGAGGTTGGTTTCAAAAAGAGACAGAAGTGCTACCAGCATTGTTGCAGAAGTTGAAGATGTGGGAGGTCAGCCTGTCAGTGCTCAGACCATACAATGCACACTACACCAACTTGGTTGGCATGGATCTATTCCCAGAGAGAAGCCTCTTCTGAACTTGATATGCAAGAAAACTCACAAACAGCTTCCTGAAGACAAGCAGTCCAAGAACATGTAGTACTGAAACTATGTCCTGTGGTCTGATGAGACCAAGATAAACTCAAGTGGTCTCCAGCAGGTGTGGTGGTGCTCTTTTGAAAAGTATCAAGATAACTGTGTTTTATCTACAGTCAAGCATGGTGGTGGTAGCATCAAGGTCTTGGGCTGCAGGAGTGCTGCTATCACTGGGGATCTGCGGTTCATAGAGGGAAACATGAATTCATGTACTGTTTGGTATGCCATACATACCAACCATATGGCAGTTTTCCAAAATGATAACTCTAAACATACCTCTAAGATGACAACTGCTTTGCTGAGGAAGCTGAAGGTAAAGGTGACCTTAAATGAGCACCTGTGGGGCATCCTCAAGCAGAAGGTGGAGGAGTGAAGGTGTGTAACATCCACCAGTTCTGTGATGTCATCACTGAGGAGTGGAAGAGGATTCCAGTAACAACCTGTGCAGCTCTGGTGAATTCAGTGCCCAAGAGGGATAAAGCAGTGTTAAATAAAAATGGTGGTCACACAAAATATTGACACTATGGGTACAATGTGGACATGTTCAGTGTGAGGTGTACTCACTTGTGTTACAGTTATTTGGACATTAATGGCTGTGTGTTGAGCTATGATCAGAAGACAGTAAATCTATACTGTTATAGTAGCTGTACACTGATTACTCTACATTATATCAGAGTCTCATTTCTACAGTGTTGTCCTATGAAAAGATAAAATAAACGATGTGCAAAAATGTGAGGGGTGTACTCACTTTAATGAAACACTTTATGTTTCCTGTCTTTGAATATATACTGTATCAATCGTAGCATGTTTACTGATATTTCTCAAGTGCCTTCAACACCATCCAGCCCCTTATACTTGAATACAAACTGAACAGGATGTGAGTGGACCCATGTCTGGTCACCTGGATCTCCAGCTACCTCACTGACAGGCCGCAGTACGTCAGGCTGAAGGACATCACGTCTGATACTGTCGTCAGTAGCACTGGAGCACCTCAAGTCACGGTACTGCTCCTCTTCTCTTCACCCTGTACACAGCAGACTTCTGCTACAACTCAGAGCTGTGTCACATTCAGACGTTTGCTGATGACACGGCCATTGCGGGATGTATCAGGGATGATAGAGAGGAGTACAGGAGTCTGGTGAGGGATTTTACTGTCTGGTGTCACAGTAACCATCTACAGCTCAACACGTCAAAGGCCAATGAGCTGGTCATTGACTTTGGGAGGTCCAGACCAAAGTCACAACCAGTTCTGATTGATGGAGTTGAGGTGGAGGCTGTGGATAAGTAACTAGGGCTGTGGCTGGACAGAAAACTAGACTGGTCCTGTAACACGGAGCATCTGTACAGGAAGTGACAGAGCAGGATGTACTTCTTAAGGAGGCTGAGGTCTTTCAGTGTCTGCAGGAAGCTCCTGTGGATGTTCTATTATTCTGTGGTCAGCAGTGTCCTGTTCTACTCTGTGGTGTGCTGGGTGTACAGCATATTCAAGAAGGACACATCCAGGCTGGACAAACTGACCAGGCGGGCCAGCTGTGTAGTTGGAATGAAGCTGGACTCTCTGGTGGCAGAGAAGAGGACTCTAAACAAACTGCTGGACATTATGAACAATGCCAGTCACCCTCTGCACACTGACATCAGTCATCAGAGAAGCCTGTTCAGTGACAGACGGCTCCTCCCCAAGTGCAGGACAAACAGACTAAAACACTCCTTTGTCCCTCAAACCATCAGACTGTACAACTCCTCTTTGGGTGGGAGGATGACAAACAACAGGGTAACAGAACAGTAAAAACAGCAGGAGTGTGTACATATACAGTGCAATATTAATGTGCAATATTTTAATAATTTATACACTGTTTACTTTGTATATTCTTTATCTATCTATCTATCTATCTATCTATCTATCTATCTATCTATCTATCTATCTATCTATCTATCTATCTATCTATCTATCTATCTAATTTGACTCACATTGAGAGCATGTGAACTACATTAATGTAATTAAACTTAACATGTAGTAATTCCTTTATTATAGTAAATTACATTATTATGTAAATATGTATGTTCTTCATTCAATTAAAATTCCTTATCAAGTAACCTTCCTGCTAAGCCCGTGGCTAGGAGACACATTTGTGATCCTCTTCATATAATTCCTCTGTCACTTGACATGTTTTCTCAATGTTTCAAACCAAATTCTTGTGTTTTGTTTGTCTCAGATGATTCCTGTGTTGGAAATCCCCTGCCCCACTTTCCAGGCTTTTGACAGCTTTGTTTTGCAATAACAGGTGTCTCCTGATTTTACCTCATGGCTCCCTGATTCCTCCCCAGCGAAGGCGCAAGGCAACACAAACGATGCAGGCTCTTTTCTGACGCTACAATCGGGCAGATGTTAGCATAGTGTCAGATTTGTAGCCCTCCCTGCTCTGATTCAGCTCCTTCCTTCGCGCTTACAGCAGACCCCCACCGGAGAGCTGTATCAGCACAGAGATGCGACAGGGAGAATCAGAGACGGCCATCTGATCTAACTGACAGGTCCCTGGCAGATGTTTGCAGCTTTGTTGACATTTTCCAGCAAGCCCGTTGAGCCTCTTCCCAGCATCCTCTTTCCACCTAAAGCCCAGACTTATAGAGTCACAAAGGAGTACACTGGCTTTTCTCAGCTAATTCTTATTTAAATATATTTATTTGTTTATTTATTTATATTAACTGTGTCAAATAAGGACTTGATAGGCAGATTAAAAATTTGCATAATGACAGAATAATTCTGTTACTAGTGACATACTAGTAGTATGTAGCATATTAGCTAGTGTAATCTTTTCATTTGCTTATACTGTGTATTATTGCTGCAATAACGGTTGAATGTCACTGACATGCACTCTGACACTGTATTTAACTGAATAAGACAGTTGATCCCATGCACTGAGATTAAACTTAGGTTGGGAATTGCTCCAGGCTGCTTTAATATGGAATTTCCTCTTGGTTCTTGCCACAGAAATTGCAAATCGGGGCTGGACAGGTATCTTCCACCACCTTAATCCCATTGCCCCATCCCTTTGTCACTTAAGCGTGATGGCCAAATTGATCCAAACCTCTCCGATTTTACAGCACACGTCCACATGTCAGTAAGGTAGTGGGATCTGTGGAAGAGCTGTCAGAGCGAGTTTAGGGCCCTGCTCTGTCTCTGGACATGGCCCCTACAGGTTCCCTATCAGACCTGACAAAGAGGAAAGCTAAGCAGCCCAGTCTGTTCAGCTATGTTTTACACATCTACCTGTGACTGGGCAGAGATGGGCAGCGGTTTTCTCATCTCATGGCATTTCCTGATTTCATGAGGGTGCAAAGGTCAAGTGGAGCCTCATTTTGCAAAATAATTTGAGTCTGTACAAAGTGTGGAGGTATTTTGTGAACAGAACAAGTCCAAAGTGCAGTATGTGCTAATTCTGTAACACATTGTTTTTAGAGATGCTTAGTGATTTTCTTGTCAAGACTCAATCATTTTTCCACACATAAGACAATATTAATGTAGTATCAGTGGGCAATTCTCATCTTTTTAAAGCAGTATTTCTTTGTCCCAGCACCCACTTTGCCCTCACGAACCCAGATAAAGTGAAATGGATCTTTTTTTTTTAAACCAAGTTCCTTTATATGTGTAAATTACAAATACAGAAACAAGGTTGCAACAGATAGTTCTACAGTAATAATTGCAATGTAAATTAATATTGTATATTTGTTGGTTTACTAC
This sequence comes from Crenuchus spilurus, assembly GCA_036984385.1. Classification (NCBI taxonomy): domain Eukaryota; kingdom Metazoa; phylum Chordata; class Actinopteri; order Characiformes; family Crenuchidae; genus Crenuchus; species Crenuchus spilurus. The sequence goes on from BRDA01050972.1 coordinate 9,450, forward strand.
TACTACTACTACTACTACTACTAATAATAATAATAATAATAATAATAATAATAATAATAATCAGATACAGTATTTGATAACAATCAGAAGTCCAGAGAAAAAGAAATAAAAATGCATTCCTGCATTCCAAGCCTGACTGAACTCAGCTGATCCCAAGTGACCCATTCAATTCAGTGTTTTTTTCCCTCTTCTCTTTTTTGCCCTGTTCTCTCTCTCTCCTCTTTTTTTCTTCTCTATTACAGGAGCGTTGAATGATGGTGATTTGGTTGAGGCCCAGTGAGTGTCTGAGGAAAATTGGTTGGTTGATAAAAACCCTGCTATCAAAGAGGGCTACTTTCTCATTTACATTTAGATGAGTATTGATTATTTATTTACTCAGTGGGGTGGGATTCTTTTCCAATCTTATCTCTCTCTCTTGTCTTGTGCTTGTCACCTGGAAAAGAGAGAGGGAAAGCGAGAGCGATAGAGTTCTTGACACGGCTCTACGATAACAGTGTTTTGCAGAGCAGATAAAACTTAGAAGCTTGCTCTCCATTTCCTGTCTTTTTTACTGTTCACTAATTTTGACAGAAAAAGAAAGTCAGAGGAACTTAAACTGATAGACCAACATTTAATAGTGAGAGCCTCTGAGTTTGCCAGACTAAAAAAGTTGTCAGAGACGGCTGCATTTCTGGGCATCTGGACGATGTGCATTCTGATTGTTCCTCTCTCTCGTTAGCAAGATGGTATACAGTACATTGTTGCTGTCAAAGAAGCATCTTCAAATGAGCTTCAGTATGATTCATGCAAAATTTTATATTTCTATAAATTACATGTTCAATAACTTAATTTCTGCAAAGACAAAGGCCAAGTAAAATTCATTTAACTGATGGATTCTGTTGATGGTTGTGTCAACTATATTTATGGACTACTATTCTAATACATCTAAGGATTAAATCTGCAAGAATATGTATTCTTAGAATAAGTTGTAATGCAGTATTTCTCATTAATTAAATTCTCACACAGAACTTCACACAGTCTGTAACACTTATAAAACACAGTACTATTTATTTAGTGTGCACAGACATTCTGCTGCACTTAAAGCACAGGTGTGTGTGTGTGTGTGTGTGTGTGTTTGTGGTAGTGAGCAGCACTCGCAGGGAGGCTCTCCATAGCAGCAGAGGACCCCTGGCAGACCCTGCCTCTTCCTCTCAGCTCTGTGACGACGAGTGAGGCATCTCCTGAGGTGGCCTCTGTCAGCTCTGCTCCACTTCAAAACACAGACAGGTACTGCTGCTGCTGCACGCCTATACTGCACACCTCTCTCACCACATGCTCCTCACACCCTATGGGCAAGGGTAAGGACAGAATGTCCCCATGCTACCAGACGAATGATGCATTAGTCTGTGAAAAGAAAGAGGTAGCACCAGTCTTCTAACAACAGTTGACACTGTGAAATGATGTTCATAGCACACTGGTTTGAGTAGCCTAGTAGCAGTGCATTGAGTCCATCATTTGTTCTTTCAATTCCAACAGTTAAACGATTCACCTGAGCATCAACTAAAGATTACATTCATAAAAAAGAACAACATCCCACTGTGTAAGGGAATGTTGTGTTTGCCACCTTAGACAAGTGACTCAAAAGGTTGGAAGTGTTGTTATTTTTTATAGATCACAGTAAGACATATTGTGTCCTGAACCACGTCAACTAGTCCAGCAAAACCCTTAAGACCTGGGTGTGGATTGAGCAAGTTGAGAGACCCTTTGCTGATACACTTTTGATATAAATAACTGTTTTCTTCAAGCTCTATTTCTAAACTTTTAAAACACAATTTGGAATCAGGTATAGGCTTGTCCAGAGCAGTATCAAGACTAAAACAAGCATATGTTTGATTTACCAGCCCTTAATGTCACTAAGTGGATGTAAATATGTATTTGTTGAAGCACTGGAGGTGACTAGCTTGGCAGGGCTAAAACAGGCAGTCACTGCCAGAAGGTGACTTCCATTGCTGCTCAAGAATGCACTCCCATTTTTCTTTGTTATCCAGTCAGTCATTAGCCTAGTTACACATCTGGATCCCCACAGCAATTTAAGAATATGGACTGCTCCAAAAAAAAGGGGGGGGGACTAATTAGCCAGACTGGAGAGGAACATCTTGTTTTCCTAACTCCCCTAATGGATTGAACCAAGGTCTTTTGAAATGCAAACTTATCACGGAGATTCAGTGTAGTTAGAGCATCCAGTCTCGTCTCCTGCTGTCAGTTCTTTGACCTTATGGGTAAACATTATGTCAAAGTTTACTATATCATGTATTGTGATATATATATATATATATATATATATATATATATATATATCAGTGGCGATTGCTCTAAGACTGCAAGGGAAGCTCAGCTTCCCCTAAAATGTCAAGCTCAGCTTCCCCTAAAATGTCAAAAAAATAAGTGATCAATAATATACTGTTGTGTGTACATGTCATTGACTAAATATGCGCTACAACACGCTCATCCTTTGTTCAGAATCTGCTTCTTATCACTGGTAACGACGCGGCTTTCCTCTCACTCATTCCCGCAGCTTCACAGCGCTTTAAACAGGGTGGCTGCTGAGCGTCCACAGACTTCAATGGCAAAGCAAAGCTTGCATCGAAACGAGACGAGTCATTGGATAACTGCCGGGCTTTGTCCAGCCCATCGGACGCTCAGCGTCTCTGGGGGTTTATGGGGCAGTGGGCTGGCCTCGGCTGGCCCGGACACTCAGCTTCTGCATGATGATTAGATGTTCTCTCTGAGGCTGAATCCCTTTTGATTGACAGCGAAATGAGCTTTTGGTGTAAACATCTCTGGGAGCATTTTTTAATTTTCATTCTGTTTTGAGTTGAACTGGAGACTTTCCTAATCCTCTTAGCGGCATTTTCTTTGTTAAAAATGACTAGTGACAAATTGAGATTCTATTTCTGGTGTTTTTTTGTAGCTGCTTGTGGTTGGAGACTGACTTCTATCACTCCTTCTGACTTCTATCGCAGTTTCTGTCCAGCGGTAGCACTCACAGACCAACACACTTCACACTAGCCTCGCGCCAGTCCGAGCTAGTGAGATAGCAGGTGTAAAGAGCTTCTCCTGTTTAAAGCAGCTCAAGTCTTAGACCCGCAACACCATGAGGCAAGGCCGTTTAAGCAGCCTAGCTCTGCTGGCCATTGAGAGGACACTAGTCAAGTCCCTGGAAAAGATGCCTTGTTGGTACGACAGGGTCACAGATAATTTTCTTGAAAAGGAATGGAGGGTAGAATTTACGTATAAATAAACCGACACATTTTATGATGTAGCCCGAAATTGAGCTTCCCCTCCTTGAAAGACCACCATGATATATATATATAGTTAAAATAACTACAAGTGAATGCAAGGACTTAAATAAAAGGAATCTGGAAATGTGTCTGACCAATTCTCAAACTCTTCTGATGTTTTGATCACATGAACATTTTCAAAGCTAGACCATTTTATTCTGAAATGTTTTTCTGCACATTTGAAGCAAGATTTAAAAATTCTGTAGATGTTGCCCTCAGGGTAAGGGGCCTTTTCTGCACTAGCATGAAGAAGAACAAAGGCTCTTGTGACATTTTGAGAACCACTTCCAAAAGGGTACATATTGCCCAAAGTGCTTTCCCATCATTGGATGACAATTTTATTATATATTTCAAATATTTATTTCAAACATGCCTGTTATTAAATATGAAGAAATAAACAATAATAAATATGATATTCTTGCAAATTGAATGAAGTATTTCTGATAATAGTTTTTTCCTTGATATATATGCTATATATTTAATTTCGGTGCTCCTGTATACATATACACAGTATATGCAGCCGTGGCCTGTTTGTTAGGGATCTGTTCCTGTGACCAGAAGGTCACCAGTTTGATCCCTGGACATGTCATGAATGAAGTACCCTTGAGCAAGGCACCTAACCCCCAACGGCTATTTGAGCACCGTGGATAGGGCTGCCAGCCGCTTCGGGCACATGTTCTCACAACCTAGTGTGTTCACTAGTGTTAAATGCAGAGGTCAAGTTTACACACTGTGGGACTAATAAAGGTTTACATATCCTTTGTGTGTGTGTGTGTGTGTGTGTGTGTGTGTGTGTGTGTGTGTGTGTGTGTGTGTGTGTGTGTGTGTGTGTGTGTATGTGTGTGTGAGTGTGTCGGTTCAATTTGATTGAGTAGGATTTTGATACAATTGGGTTCAGTATAATCGGGTAGGAAATAATACAAGTTACTTGTTTAAAATAGATTATTTACATTGTCAACATAAGTTATTACTAAAAATGTGTTTTTGCTTGCATTCAGACAGATTAATGAAATACTAGAGAACTCGTAAAGTTGTATTTGAAATGTGAATTCAGAAACAGTAAAATACTTTCGCGTTGGGATGTGGTACCGGTGCTCCAATGTTTAAACAAGTCCCCAAAACCCTCATTCTCCATCACACAGTATGGTCTTAAGTCTTTTTTAAGTCCAATTTAAAATATATCGTTTATGAATTGTATCGTACCGCATGAATCGAGATACATTTCGGTACATACACACACACACACACACACACATATATATGACATATATTTATATATAGTTATAGTCCTCTAACTGTAACTTATAACAACTTCAAAAGAAATATAGGCTGTTTTTGTTACTTCAAAATCCAGTTCAGAGCAAAACGCGTCACCTATCTATCACCTATCTACCAAATCTACAGCACATTTTTCTGCCAGCAAAATCTAAAAATACTACAAACTCAGATGCTTAAGAACACTCTTCTATTTCACATGCACATGGTATGTCAGTTCAACTGAATATTTAGGTAAATACAACACTCACCAGTCTATTAGTCCATTTTGCCATAAAGTGTTGGGTCCTACTGAAGTAATTTAGCTCTAATTCCACAGCTATTCTGTTGATCAGGTGAGTTAGCAGGCCAGGGAGGGACTTTAAATTCACTTTTGTGTTCCTGAAACCATTCATGCACCACCCTTGTGTAGTATAATGGGGAGTTATCCTGTTGATAGATACCAATATGATCAGGGAAGAACATCAACATGTGTGAGTGTATATTATCTGCTAGTATGTAGACCACTATAGTGCCAGGAAAACATCCCCCAGACATGCCTACTGCCATCACCGCCCTGTGTTTGGTCTCTTAGAGGTGTTTTTTACATGTTTGATGGTGTATACAAGTGTATGTAAGTTTGTGAACCCTTTAGAATGTTCTATATTTCTGCATAAATGTGACATAAAACAGCATCAGATGTTCACACAAGTCCTAAAAGTAG
>BRDA01050973.1:2992-16672 GCA_036984385.1 Crenuchus spilurus
TAAAAAGGATCGGTGTCATCGTCGATGTAATACTATTGTAAGTCGCTTTGGATAAAAGCGTCCGCTAAATGTAATGTAATGTAATTTATAATAGAGAATGTAGCTGCTACTGTGGCTAGGAAAAATTATCTAAAAATGTGTTTTCAGCAGTTTTATTACCATCATATCTGCTGATAAGAAGAAAAATGAAAGTAACACACTTGCCACCTGTGTTATACTTGTGTTTATCAAATCCTCTGAATCTGTAAACTATCTTCATAATATTGATAACAGATTATTAGAATTAGTGATTTGTGTGATTAGTGTGATTTGAATCTGATTAGCCCACAGCAGCTCAATATTCTATGTGGAAATGCTATAAATTGTTAATATATTTATTTGTCTTGTTATTAGATTAAAACACTTGTTATTTATTTGTATATTTGCCAATAGGTAGGCAGCACAAAGAGGGAGAGAGGAGAATAGAGAGTCAGAGGGGTGATTGGTATGAGCCTGCGGGGTTGCTAGGCTCACCTTTACCATCCCTAAAACTCTGTTTCTAGAATTGCTCCTGGTTATGAAAACTGCATGCTAATATATTAAGCTTAAATTATCAAGCTTGTTCTATATACAGTACCTAAAAATTGATGTACAATAATTACATGGTATTACATGATATAATGACTCTTAACATGCTTTAAGTAATTAGATGATCCAGTGCAAAAATAATTGAAAATTATTAATAATTAATGAAAATGGGCAGGAAAGTAGTTGATGTTAAGTTGGGATATAAAGTACTTTTAAACACAAGAACTCCACAGTCATATCAGAATATTATGACCACCAAACCTGCATAATTTGCTGGTGTATCAGGTGTAACAGTGTTCACTTAATGATAATCTCTGACCCTTTCCTCTTTGCTCTTGTGTTTATTATAGAGGTTAACTGGTCCACTGTTGTGTGTTGATTGCTCCATACAACTCACTGGAGTCATCGTTCCCCTCTGGCATCAATGGCCTGTGTGGCACCACTATTATTGCGTTGGGAGGCTCCCTTCACTTGGTACCTTATTATCATGCCCTTTTGGACATCAGTCAAATCATGTCCTTTGGCCATGATAATAACTTTGCATTCTGCTACAACTGACTGTTGTCCTTATTTATTTATGTGCAACAATCCCTGTTAGGTGACATCTGTGACATCCTGGGCTGATTCCATTCCAAACCAGGCAATATAGACAATATTCTAATATGACGTAAAATATTCTATGTATGTAAAAATGGTCTCTTTCTTGTAATTATATAATTTATATTGTAATATTTTATTAAATAAAGAGTAATTTATTGTCAATACGTCTTAAAAGGAGTAACTGAATATTAAGTATGTTGGTATTCTATATTATTTTACTCATGCTTATGGTCATTATACATGTTTATTTGACACACAATATATCTCTGAGCTCAGTGTAATCAGGACTGCATGTTCCTTCAGTCTGTTTTAAGTTGCATTTTCATACACATCTACTGCAGCTGTGATATAGTAAAAGCTGTATATTAAAGTTGATGTCCCGATGTCCTTACACAGAGCACTGAGCAAAGCGGGTGGTGTGGGTTACAAAGTGCACTCTGTTAGAAGGGCATGGTCACACACACACACACACACACACACACACATACAAACGTCCACACATGCATGGGTCACTCCTGGTCTCTACAGGTCAGGTGCTGCTTGGATTGCCTGGAGTCTCATTTGCATATATTAGCATACTGTCAGACAGCATCAGAGAGTTGGAGCTGACCCAAACCAGAGAGAGAGAGAGAGAGAGAGAGGGAGAGAGAGAGAGAGAGAGAGAGAGTATATTGAATCTTTTATTGAAAATTGTTAATGACCAATATGGCTCAGTTTGTGCAAGTGTGTGAATTAACTCTTATTTTATAAAATGGTTAGAGACATTTTGACAATATTGTCAGATTTTACTCATCTACAGTTATATAAACTGAAGTCATTTCAAAGAAGTTATTACAGCAAAAAAGGAAAAGTGTGTGTGTGTGTGTGTGTGTGTGTGTGTGTGTGTGCGTGTGTGTGTGTGTGTGTGTGTGTGTGTGTGTGTGTGACATATAGACTTAATTCAGGCTTCCAGGTGGCTGGTCTGTGTAAAACTTAATTTTGTGATGAATTTGGAAAATAGAAAAACCCTAAACCAGACAAAAACTGAAAATGTGGAAGTGTGGACAGGAGTGACAGGAGCCGGTTTGCATTCTGGGACTCAGGCATAATCAGTATGGTGATCAATATTTGTTTGAAATATTCACTTTCTTATTCTTATTGTTCTTATTGCTAGTGTTTATGTGACACTTTTACATTTCAAGTAGAGGACATTTGTCATGCATCTCAACTAATATAATTTAATAAATGCAAAAATACATCTCTCTCTCTCTCTCTCTCTCTCTCTCTCTCTCTCTCTCTCTCTCTCTCTCACTCTCTCTCTCTCTCCCTCTCTCTCTCTCTCTCTCTCTCTCTCCCCCCCCCTCTCGCTCTATCCATCTATCTCCCCCTCTCTTTCTCTTTCTCTCTCTCTCTCTCTCTCTCTCTCTGTTTGTCCTCTCCTGCTGAGGGACACTGATGTGTGTTTACTGGTGTTGTGTCTCTGTGCAGGGAGGCTTGTAGCACAGCGAGGGTTTCGCACAGGTGTGAAATACACACACACATATACACAAACACACACACATATACCAACTCATCCTGGGATGGCAAATATAATATGAATATTAAAGAAAAGATTGCTGGAATATTCAGCTTAATGAATAATAAGCACATCAGAAAAATAACAGTGACATACACAGAAGTCGCGTTTCCATTGACCATGAAATATCGCAAATTAGAATTGCGAATAAAAATGTGCTTAATGGAAACACGACAATTTTGAAAAAACTCATGTTTTTCCATAAAAGTCTTTTGCGCTAAGATGAGGTGGTTTTTCAGTCGTATCGAAATTGGTTTATATCGCAATAGTGTAATGGAAACACTCAAACTGGCTTTTTTTGCATCAAGGGAGTCACGTGATCAACAACCGAACGTTTCTATTGGCAAAAAAGACGACGACAAAGAAAACAACAACAGAAAGTAAGAGGATGAAGATGACGCGGTATATTTGGAATAACGAGGAGAATCCTTGGACAATGTGCAGCTGCTCTACTAGAGATCTCACAGCATCACAAAGTTCATTAAAAGTTGAGTGTGTCATTCTAAAATGTTGAATCCACAGCTCTTCTGTAAAACCATCGACTACAGTTTCCCAAAAACGCCGCATACGTAGCCGCTCCCAAGTATAAGGGGCTTGTCACTCCAAAGCCATAAGTCGCCGTCTCCTCTGATGGCTGATGATGAGCGCTAGTGCCATGGTAGCAGTATGTATAAAGCTGAAGTATGTGTTTACATCCACTGCCGCCATGTTTGTAATGACTTATCGCGAGAACAAACGTATTCACACGTGATTTTGTAAAAGTATTTTGCATTTAATGGAAACACCACAATTGCGAAACTTGTTTTGTCGAATTGTTTTTTCGACAAAACAGAATATCGATAATGTTTTGCGCAAAACTGCAATGGAAACGCGACTTGTGAGAGATTCACTCAGATATAACACTGAGATCAGTGATGTTCTATTTGATCACTATAGAGACATTCCTAGCAATTAATGAATACATATAACATATATCATCCTTAAATACTAGCATTATTAGTCTTTTTAACATGCAGAGCCACCAAAAACCTTCAGAAATCATAAACCAAAAATATGAATGCTTTAGAAGAGCAATTAAATAAGCTACTTGGTCTGGATGAAAGATTATCCACTAAAATCTATAATATATGTGATACTGTTTGCTCCCTTTTCAATACACTTGTGCTGAATACTACTGAGTTCTGATTGGTTAGCGTGCGGCTCTGCTCGTTGGCTAAACAGAGCCAAGCTGTTGTTTTAAAGTCTTCAAACTGGTGTTGAAAGACATGTAACAACATGAAAGCAGTGCTGATTTTTATGTAGTTGTTTTGTAAAAAAAAAAAAAAAAAAAAAAAACAGTGCATTGAGAAGATTAACAATTTGGAAAATTTCAATTTTCTACTCTGAGGAGACTGTAAAATGTTACAAATCAGATGTCCCCTGACAAACTAATACAATTTGAATAGGGCTTTAGAGCAGAATAATGAGGCCTGCCACACTGTAAAAAATGATTTGAGAAACATGAGAAAGACTCTAAGGTGTTGCCTTGGCCTCCAAGTTCCACAGATCTGAATCTAATCAACTTTCTGTGGGATGTGGACAAACCAGTACAATCCACAGCAACAAGACCTTGCAAATTAATGTCTTGGTGTCATATACTGAAAGACACCTCTACCACACATCTTGTAGAGTCCGTGGTTCTATACAATATTAGTCAGATGGTGTTAATAATATGGCTGCTCAGTGTATGTATGAGTGTGACATCACAATCATGATGAATTCAAAATAGATTGCTGCTTGCAAATAGTTTCCATCTGGACTGAACACATCTGCACATTTGAAACTTTTACATTTGCACACTACCCCAAACGTTCTGATTTAAAGACAAGCAAGAGTTGTTTTGTTTTAAAAGATGGTGAAGTCTGTGTTTAATCTGATTGTTTGAATGTATATTCAGAATGGCTTTGAGGACTGAATGAGAAGCATCTGACAGAGACAAAGTTAGAGTGGGCTTGAGAGGTGGATGTGTGGCTGCCGCTGTGAAGTAAGCAGACAGTCGTCATCTCTTTCAGATACAAAGCCTGGCCTGTTCCACTGTGGCCACGAGTAGCCTCACCATCTGTCAACAAACCCCCACAGTACAAACATTGTGTTATAGAACTGAACCACACACACACACACACACACACCTGACCAGTCCAAACTATTACATCTCAGCTTGAAGTCGTGCCAAAGGTCCAGAACAATAGAGGGCATCTCCACTCTGAGCAGTGATATCATAGAGACACCGCTGATTTCTTCCTTTCACTCTCTCTCTCTCTCTCTCTCTCTCTCTCTCTCTCTCTCTCTCGCTCTCTCTCCACACACACACACACACACACACACACACACAGGGAGGCACAATAAGATCTGGTCACCATACAGCGAGGCTGACAGTAGAGTATTGAAGAGCTATTGGAGAAGAGAGCGGCCTCTGTATGAAGGAGAACAGAGAGGAGACGGCATGAGGGAGAGTTTTCAGTCAGTCTTCACAAACTGCTTCACAAACTGCTCATGGAGCCTCCTTTACTAAGATGCTCATTCTTTTCTGTCTGTGTGTGTGTGTGTTCTCCAGCAGGTTCTCTTATACACACAGCTGTGAACAGGGTGTGAGGGGACAGGGAGCCCCAGACTGCACCACCCGTCTCCCTGGCAACACAACACCACCTGCATCTGCACACATGTCTTCTTTCCTTATGTCCGTGTGGGCTGACAGAACTAAGCCGGAATTTCTAAAACATCTCTAATCTGTTAATAAATTGCTCTTACACAACACAATGAACTCTCCCATCCATGTAAGATCAGAGACATAAACTATGAGACAAACCAGACGATTTGCTTTACTAAGTTCATCAACCTTAGTCCACACTGTTAAATGTATAATGTGTTTAAAATGAATAGGGAGACAGAGCTAAAAAGAAGTCAGTAATACAGAATATACTGTAATTTGTAATATGTTATTGTATATCACTGTATACACTTTACCAATTTATATATAAGAAATCATTGATTTTCTTATAACACAATTCTCATTCTTATTGTAACTTCAATCTCTGTGTTTTCTCAGTTATTATGAAAGAGGCCTCAACTTATACTACTTCCTGTGCAGTTTATTTTTAAAAGGTTATAAAATAACTACAAAATATAGTACAAATTATACTAGGCAACCTAGTATAACCTTTAACCTAGTGGTTATAGATCTGGTCTTGTGACCGGAAGGTTGCCGGTTCGATCCCCAGACAGGACATGACTGAAGTGCTGTTGAGGAAGGCACCTCCTGCCCGGGTGCTGGTGGACAAGGGCTGTCCACTGCTTTGGGCACAAATTCCTTAATTTCCCTGCAGGAACCACCTAAACCACTACTATCTATCTATCTATCTAAATTCTCACGGCTTAAATACGAGGTCAAATTCCATTGTGTGAAAATCACATTGACAAAAAGGTGAATCTTAATAATTACAGAATAATTCATAGTATGATCTTAAAACTATGCATTAAAATAATTAAATTAAAATTAATTATTCATATGCTATTATAGTGTACTCGATTATGGTCATTCTGAATGTATGTGACTCTTATGTAATCTTTAAACTCAGTGTCATCAGACGTTATAAAGTGCCTGAATCATGTTGTATAAATGTATCTACAACCAAATTGGTTTTACTTCATTATTTAAGTGATTCTAGTGATTATTACTGAATTTGTTTATATCTTTAAGGTACAGAGTACTGCATATCTGTACAAATAATGGATATCTCTCTTGATTGGTTTCATTTTGCCTGGGTTGCCTCTACACTTGCACTTGCAATCAGCTGCAACAATAACAAGGCAAGACACCAAATCTACTGGGCTTAAATTCCCCAGTGACCCACCATACCACACACACACACACACACACACACACACACACAAGAAAATGAGCTGCTGGAATAAATGTTGTCAGGTGTGTTTCTGTGGTTTATGTCTAATTCTAAATCTCTGGGTGTTTACTTCCACTAATGAGCAGCTCTGACTCAGCACAGGAGAGATCATTTGGAGGATGTGTGGGTGAGGTGTGGAACATGGGTTCATTTAGTAGAAGATCAGCAGAAACTCATTGGCTGTGACATTTATGTGCAATTAAATGGATGGAGGAAAGTGAGATGAAGGATGAGAACTTCATGGATGGATAAATGTGACATTTGTCATTTAAACCCAAGATGTATGCACAGTTGTGTTGTGTATTATGCTGCTTTCTATTTAACTCAGAAACTTGATGTTGGAGCTGGAAATGACATCACATCCGAGCTGTGTTCCTGCAAAGCATTTGGGAAACCAATATGGACAACTCCAGGACAGCCTTTGCTGTACTTGCTCTTTAAGCATACAAGCATAAGTTTAACAATACAGTAAGATATATAAGTGCTAATAAAAAATATAATACTATAGCGTTTACTACTGTTGATGCAAGGTAAAGCTATCTTGTATTTTGAGGTTAAGTTGCTGAGGCTCTCCTAATTTTCCAAGTAGGAAATCAATTTGTGAGGACATTTCAGTTCAAATGTCCTTCTGGGGTATCAGGAATTCTGACTTCTCAGTTCAGGTATGAATGGAGGACTATACTTGTTAAGTAAACATACACACCTGAATGATCTAAATATTTGACGTGTCAGACTTTATTGGATAAAACAACAGCACTTATTAATAATTCAAGTCATTGAATGGTAGCTTACGTGATATGAGACTGCCTATGAGACTGAATCAGAACATGGTACCATTTATACCCCCCAACAAAACCAGACACAACACACATTTACACAAACACACACACAGTGGCAACAGCTGCTGTGAGGCGATGATGTCGTGCGGCAACAATACGGCATGTGAGTGGCCACAATGGCAGCAGTGTGCGGGCACCATGCTGCTGACACACACACACAGCATCTCTGTTGATAGTGTTGTTTAGCTGCTTGTTTAGGGGTCTGTGTCGTAGGACATCACTCCCCCAACGTCCCTGAAAAGCAGGAGGCCCACAAACACTCACAACAATGCACCGCACGCTGGGGGAAGTAGGTCATGGGAAGAGGGTTGCAGCCATGATGCATCATGGGTAAAGGACCTCATTTTCAGGTTCTGCAGTTTGAGTGTAATGTATACAGTAGAATATCACTTCTTGTCTAGAGTGTGTTTGCGAAGATGCACAAGAAATGATTCTATAATGAAGCAATGCTGATCTTTCAGGCTTATTATTTAGCTAATAATCCTTGTTAAATTAATAACTGTTATAAGTTATTCAAAGAGTGATATAGTTCCCTTAGGCCCATACACAGGCCTACAGTGTCTAACATTAATTTTATTTAATATTACTTTACTGTAATGGAATTTCTGTATTTTTAATCTTTTACTCAATGTTTGATGATAATAGTGATGATAATGATGATAGAGGTAGAGGTGATGAAAATACTACTACTACTACCACCACCACCAATAATAATAATAATAATAATAATAATAATAATAATAATAATAATAATAATAATAATAATAATAATAAATATTATTAAATATTAAACATTAAATATTAAATATTATTATTATTATTATTATTATTATTATTATTATTATTATTATTATCTAATCTGACATCTAATTTAATTGTTATTAATGAAAATTATACCTGTCATTGGTAACTTGTTTTTATGCAAAGATTAGTAGTCTAGTAGTAGTACTTTCCATTTGCCATTACATCAATGTACCAAAAATGGAAACTTAAGTACGTTTTATTTCATTTATGTATATTTTAAGCTCAATGCTTCCACATTTCACTGGTTAAGATTTTGACACAGTACTTACACTTTCTATCAAGTACAGTTTCTCTGCACTTTGATTATGGTCAGTTATGTGTTGTTGTTCTGAACTCTAATGAGTCCTAGGCTGCACCTCTGCTTTCCTCTCTTCTCATTTTCTACTCTCTGTTTCTCTCTCTCCCTTGGGTTCTGACCATTCTCATTAGGGCTATACTTCCACTATGTTTTTTAATTGTGTTCTGCTTTTCTACACACCTGCTTTCTCTGTCTCTGTCTCTGTCTCTGTCTCTTTCTCTCTCTCTCTCTCTCTCTCTCTCTCTCTCTCTCTCTCTCTCTCTCTCTCTCTCTCTCAGCTGTCAATTTTGTCTTTATTTCTGAGCCACATTGCTATTTAATCAGCATTTGGAATCAAATGATTGGATAAAACCAGCCTGGTTGTAGATACATGTATACAATTATTCTAATGTTAAAGTCATATGTAACTACACAGGTTTCAAACAGTTGTGAAGCTCAGTAAACAGAATAAAAAATAAGCTTGATGAGCTTTAGATGATTCTAAAATGATGGAGAATGATGTATGATTAAAGATTTCTAAATGAACATAATATCCAAAATGCCTCATTTCAAAAGTGGCAATCAAAAGTTATTCTATTTACAGTATTCAGTTGCATGTCATTTAATAACTATGATTCTCAAATATACATTAATGTATATTTACATTTAAATGTGCATTGAATAAATAAGGATTGTACAAAAATAACAACAATTGTTAATATTAATGTCATATATGTGAATGGAAATGTACAGTCTTTGCCTAGTCCATGTCCTGGGGGATAAAGTTAGTTGATCCTGGTGCACTGTCTGAGTGCAGTATGTTTTGATTTTTGTGATTTCCGGCCCCACCCTTTTTGACTCTAATTGTGATCATAAGGCACTGCTCACTGTCACAACTCAGAAACAGCCTGTCCACAGATACACACAGCCTGGCCTGTCATCCCCTAAAGACACACACTCACACTCACTCACACACACACACACACACACACACACACACAGTATCCTGCTACCTTCCTTCTCTCTGGCTCTCTCTCACACAGATACACACACACACACACACACACACACACAGTATAATGCACCAGGGGCCGATGAGAGACCATGCTGTGATAGTGTAGCTAACAGGCAGTGTTGAGAATAGCTGGTCCCAGGTTAGCAGAGTGAGAGAGGTGCTGAAGCGTAGAGCGGCTAACGAGGCCAAACTGGGAATTATAATGTGCAGCGCTGGGACACAGGGACTGATGGTGTTGTAACCTGACTGTGAAAACATGGTTAATTATGTGCCTATGTGTGAATAAGTGATGACATGGAACACAGTACTGGTGTTATTGTAAATTGTGTGCTGCTGTTCACTCAGTCAGCAGTGGCCTTTAGATCCAGGCCATTAATTGGAGTAATAGAAAAAAGAAACACATAAATATGTGACGATGGTTAAGAAAAGGTTAAATATAAATTTGTCCACATAACAAGGCCATTGTCCACAGGGTAAAATAAGCTGTGAAAAAGTCATCATTTAGATAATGAAGCAGAAATGTAAATGCAAACATAATGCAACATACTTTTAGTACTTTACTTTATACCAATCAGGTAATGACACTCTGGACAGTTGGACACTCTTTGGACTCTAGGTTGTGTATTTATGGACACATTCTCTCATCCTTTAATAATGTATTAGGGCCATATACTGAAAAAAATAATGTAACTCTTTTTTAAATAAATATAGAGTATAGAATGTTTACAAACACACCTTTCTCTTCACAGTTCATTGTTTTTGTGGGACCATAAAAATAGCACATTTGATTTTAAGTCAAATTAAGTCAGTTCATACTGAAGTTATAAGCTGTGTTTCATGTACAGTGAGATCCAAATGTTTGGGCACCCCTTTTAAAATGCCAGGTTTTTGTGATTTTAAAAAATCAGACCAAGATTAATAGAAGTCTTTCCATCTTTAATTTCACCTAAAATTTGTACTATTCCAATTAAACCAACTGATATAATTTAAAAAGGAAAAAAAACACAAAAATAATGTGGATTCATAAATATGGACACCCTCTTGTAATTGGGGGTGTGGCTGTATTCAGAATTAACTAATCACATTCAAACGTAAATCAAATGTTAAATAACAGTTAATACACAATTGCCATCATTTAAAGAGATAAAGATTAGCAACAAGTAATGTTAAGCTGTTCAAATAGGATTTTCCTGATATTTAATCTGATAAATATCTGATATTGCAACTTACAACAAATAATCTGATATTGCAACTTACAACAAAAGCCATGGTCCACAAAGAGCTTATAAAACATCAGAGGCATCTCACTGTTGAAATGCATCAGTCAAGAGAAGAGGAGAAAACCTTTTTTTTTGCACAAAACCTTCAGGCCTCTGCTAAAAAGTTAAAGATGAAGATGAGTTTAACCTTTCAGCACAACGACCCAAAGCAGACCTCCACAATGATAAAAGAATGGCTTCACCAAAGTTTAGGAATGATCTAGCCAGACCCCAGACATGAATCCAATTTAAAATCTGTGAGTTGACATGTATGTACACAGAAGATTCCCTCACAATCTAACATATTCAGAGCACTTTTGCAAGGAAGACTGGGCAAAGATTGCCAGGTCAAGATGTGCCATGCTGATAGACTCTTACCCAAAAAGTCTGAATGATGTAATAAATTCAATGGGTGTCCATATTTATGCAACCACATTATTTTAGTTTTTTTTTACTTTTACATTTCCACCCTAAAAGATTTCAGATAATTATTCAATCTAATTATACAGATTATAGGTCACACTGAAGGTGAAAAAAATTCTGAAATGATTGATATTTATTGAAACACAAAAACCTGGCATTTTAACAAGGTGCCCAAACTTTTGCATGCCACTGCATCATTCATTTGAGCACAGCTACCTTTACATTCTGTGGATGTTTCATGATGAATAGACCAAGAGAAATGCTCCAGAATGATTTTGAATACAATCTTATGTTAACTTACATTATAAGTCAATCGAAGATTTTTGACAGTGATATTTAAAAAGCAGAGTCATATAAAACAGACTGTTTAGAATTAAATTAAAACAAGCAAAGTTAGACAATTGTGATGTAAAAAATCATCATAACTAACTGCCATAACCCCATAACTGAATCTATAGATGAACAAATAAGATATTAGATAATTCTTTGGAAGAGGCTTCATAATACTGGACTGAAGAAGTACTATTAACAAAGTCAAAGAGAGAAACAGTACTTAAATATTACCAGCAGCTCAGATAGAGTGTGAACTATAGTCATCAAACTTTAACAGGAAGATAACAAAATCATCTATATGATGGTTGGTGTGTGTGTGTGTGTGTGTGTGTGTGTGTGTGTGTGTGTGTGTGCGTGTGTGTGTGTGTTTTAAGAGTAAGTTGATTGCAGTCTGTTTGGAGCCCCTCGGGTAAATGGAAAGGTCGTTGGCACAGTTTGGCACTCTTGGCACAGACGGCTTCATGTGCATCTGAAATACATATGCCTTAGTTATCACAATGAAGTTGTGTGTGTATTGGTGTGTATTTACTGTAACTTTGATATGGTATAACTTTTGATATGGAGAACAGTAGCTTCTGTAATGTTTCTGTATATGTAAGCACTGTATATGAGTATTGCTTGTATAGGTCTGGTGTGTGTGTGTGTGTGTGTGTGTGTGTGTGTGTGTGTGTGTGTGTGTGTGTGTGTGTGTGTGTGTGTGTGTGTGTGTGTGTGTGATATCAAGGCATGTGGTGGTCTCAGTGAGGGGTCTAGCGGGGCCTTCAGTTGGACAGCTGGAAAGCCAATCTGTCCTCTTTCTGGGCCGGCGACGGCAGGGCACACAGGCGCCCACTATGGATCAAGCCGTTACACCTCTGCCCCCACACAAACACACACACACACACACACACACACTATTGCAAGGAGCAAGCCACAGCCGGGGGTTTGACAGCTCGACACACTCCACCCAGCATGCAACCTCAGCTAAGAGCCAAGGAGAGAGAGAGAGAGAGAGAGAGAGAGAGAGAGAGAGAGAGAGAGAGAGAGAGAGAGAGAGAGAGAGAGAGAGATACTACCTTTACATATCAGCACTCATGGATAAATTGCTTGCAGAAAGCATTACATTTATCTCTTGAGCTCAGTGAAAGTTCAGTGAGCTCAGTCGGATTTCAAATCAGAGAAGATGCACTCCCATCAACCAGAAGTGACTTAGGTGGACTTTATATAAACTGAACATAATATTTTCAAATGGGGAAAGATCATGATTCTCTCATTTTCAGAAAAGAGAATAATTATATAATACTTGTGCATTTATTTAGGATAATAAAGGTGTTTTTTTGCGCTAAATATTTCCTTTATGAAAACTGTTGTTATGAGGAATATTGAATATTGAATGTATATTGCTTTTAAGACAGTCACACTTTTCACATGTAAAAATAATAGCCTTTGATTCTTAAGGTTAAAGAAAGGGTTAATAGGCTAAAAATTTATTTTTCATTTTTAAGCCACACATAACACTACATCTACAAAATTTTGAAGATGGTGAAAATGGTGTAATTCAAATAGTTAAACTGTCATATTTACATGTAAAGTGACATATTTGGAGCCTTTTTTGTTTTAATGTTGATACTGTTTGAAAAGTAATTTACTTAAACTTGAAAATAGTAATAATCTAGTAATAGATAATATCTAAAATTATAATTATTCTCAATCTCATATTTTCATAACTATAAGGACCAACAGTAAAACACAAAAAAATAAGATATAACATTTTTACCTTTTTTCATTTTGGTTAATTTTGCTGTAACATGTAATGGAAGTCTGTCACGGACAATGTGCCTGTGAGGTTACAAAAGTCTAATCAAAAACACTGAATTGTATTTTTGCCTGAACCATTTCTGGTGGAACCATTCTTTTAAGGAAGATTTGTGAGGTTTCTGTTGGCATAACAGCGTTCCTACACAGGTAAGTGAGAACTATCTATAAAAGCAATAATACAAGATGCTGTTGTTCACTTTCTGATAGAACTCTGAAGTGACTGACATGAACTGGAGTCATGCCAGAGGTGTGTGTGTGTGTGTGTGTGTGTGT